>JAUJYV010000299.1:0-55705 GCA_033995625.1 Ophyiulus pilosus
TCTTGACAATTTGGCCCTAATAAATGGCTGCCCAGATTAACCAGTGTCCAGATAAAGCGGAATCGACTGTATATGCACAAATCGGGCAAAGGAAAGAGGAAATAGAAGAATATGTAGATAACGGAGCACGGCTGCAACCAATTTTTAGAGGAACTATCTTGGAAATAACTGTAGAAAACCGCAGTCAGGATAGTCTGGATCTGGAATTGAGCCCAGGTCTCCTGATAATCGAGAAGGTCCAGGGCACTCTAGAGGTACTAATGCTTAAAGATTTTAATCGTAGTCCCGCAAAGCGTTGAAGTATAAATTTTCAATAAATGTCCTGAAGACCATCAAAGAATACAATAGTTCCGCATAAAAAACTGATCGGCTACAATATTACCGTTGGCTTCCCAGATCCGCTATTTCCCAACGCTTTTTTGTGCTCCGCTGGCTCGAGACGGATCCTTGCGAGTCCTCCTCTTGAGTAGGCACCTCTGGATTAAACGGCGCCTTGAAGCTGCTTTGAGAATCCTCCTCCAACGGGATGCTGCTCATGGCAAGGTGGTCGGGGGCCAAGGGTGCCTTGAAGCTATCGAAACTGTCCTCTTCTCGAGTCTGACTATCGAAAGCGGTGCCTGACACCGCTTCTTCGCCGGTCAAGCAGTCTGACGGAGCACCGAGTTCGGCCATTTCTCCTTTGAGATCTTCCATCATCTGAACGGCCGTGGAATCGATGGAAAGCTCGGCAACCAAATCGTCTACGGCATCTCTGTTGCTCGAGCCGGACCCCATATTGTCCAAGATGGTTGGGATGATCGTTTCGGGCAGAGACTCTTCGCCGATGAGGTTCGGCACTCCAGAAACCTCTGAAACCGGAACTCCGCCTTGGAAATCCATCATTGACTCTGGGCAGTATGTAGACGAGTGTTTAACGACCAAAGTTCAAAACCATTGTTCTGCCTATTTGCAAAGTAAACAAGTGATGCATAAGTACACATGTACATCATGGACCATGAACTATTAGATACGAGTAAAACATAGTAACTTGGTTGTGAACAGTGTGTTGCTTCAGAACCTTTAGGTCTATTGCTATGGTCACGCGATTAGCAGTAGGTCTTAGCTGTCATTGGCTGATATGCAGCACATTATCAAGCGTTAGCCAATGGCAATTTCGACTCGCTGCTAATCTCCAGAATAACCTTTTCACCTTGTTTATTGATACAATATTTGAATTAATTTACCTTCAGTTCTTTGTCTTAAAAGTTCACGAAATGCAATAGCGTGTAAATAAGTTAAAATATCATCTTGATAGCAACAATAAGCCGGTACAACAAACGTTACACACAAACAATGAGCGTTGCTTTGTGGCACTCACAGATGGTATCTAGGATAGATTCGCGTCAAATTCTTTCAAAAATACCTTTTAGAAATCTGTATTAACTATTATAATTAACCTTAGCTTCATTACGCGTAAAAATGTGTTTATAATTTGGATATCGTACCCTACAATTAGCGTCCAAAGCTACACGATAACACAGACTTTGCCATCATTCACCACCTTTTTGAATGTCCCTCATAGTTGCGCAAATAATAAAATTCCAGACAAAGGGCATCAACATAGCTCGAACATTGTACTGTTATCTTTGTTGCATCTAATATTTGTTGAGGTTTAATAAGCAATTTATGCTATTCAGAAGAAGAAAAATGTGTTGGTTTTCTAAGAATGTAAATAAAACAGTTATGCGTCATAATATGCAAATCATTTTAATTGCGTGGACCTTAGGGTCTAACTAATGAAAGGGGATATCGGCAAGGGCTAGTGACTTGCATTTTACATAAACTTGTGCTAAAAAGAAAATATTACACATCTGAAGTATTGTCTTTGTGTTAATCATGTTACAACAATAATATGCGAGCAATTGCTGCATAGACTAGTAATTATTGATTTTGTAAATTAGCCGGGTCTGAACAATAATGTGCATTGTGTACGTGCATGACTACAAGCTTTTTATTATTTTATAAATTCACAAATGTATATTTATATTTCAGATGATACCTTTAATACATATTAGCAATAATGCATTCTTTAATAATTCTCATATACACAATTTAAAGCGAGTATAAGCACGTGGTCGACCTAATAATTTAAAATTTGTGTAATTACGTATATGTTTAAAATTGCAATATACTGTATGCGGTATTGTATATTGCAATATATTTCGTCAGAAAAATCGATCTTTCTAGAAACCCGGCCTCCGAAAGGCCACGCAAATGAGCTTAAAATAAACCGACCTATTTTTCTTAAAATGCAGGGTGCATCTAAAGAAGTTCAATGGTATTTTTAAATCATAAAAGAGGTCAAACTTTATAAGATCACCCTGTACAACCGACGCTCCCCATCACACCCTCTATTGTGACGTCACCAAGCCCATAAAATTCATGTATTTTTCAAATGTCCCCCGGAAACGGAAATACGAAAACACACCTCCGAATGTTCCACACCCTTCTAGAATCTTCTAGAAGGTTCTGGGCTGGGGTAGGAAATTGCCTGGTATATAAAAGCATCGCCAAGGCTGCATTCTTTCCAGTACCCTTCCAACGAGCGACTCAGCTCTGTGTAACTACGCTTCAAATTCATATCGAATTTTCTTTGTTCTTGATTGGATTTAACTCAAGGTAATTATCGCAATTGAAACATTTGTATTTTACAAACTACTTTCGGTGGATATTTATTTTACTTCTTTTTCGCGTTTTTGAATTTCAAACATAAAAAATGACGCATTAAGTTAAATGTTCTGGATAAAAAAAAAAAACAAGAAAACGTTACCTTCGCAATCCGCAGTTGATTAAAAAGTAATGAAATTGCAAAATTATTACCAAAAAACAGTAATATTCTGCAATTTTCAACCGGTGAAATTTAAAACGCCGGTATACACAAACAAAGAGCGGCCATCTTGGATGCTATTTGCTTATGCTTTACCACGTGCTAACCGCGCCCTTTCGACTTTAATTTTAAAAAAACCTTATAAATGAGCATTAAGTTAAATTTTCTTTACCTTTATTATTTCCTCAGATGCCTGAGGAGGTCCAGCCAATGGAGACTGTTGGTGAGGATGTCGAAACGTTCGCGTTTCAGGCAGAAATCGCCCAGTTGATGAGCTTGATCATCAACACCTTTTACTCCAACAAAGAAATCTTCCTTCGTGAATTGATTTCAAATTCCTCAGACGTAAGTCTCCCAACTTTCTTCGACTCTTTTTCAAGTTCACAACAGTTGAACACTTGACTAACGTTTGCTTTCTTGCGACACAGGCATTGGATAAGATCCGATATGAGAGTTTGACCGATGCATCCAAGCTTGAGAACTGCAAGGATCTCTTCATCAAGATCATCCCAAACAAGAATGAACGCACCTTGACCATCATCGACACTGGCATTGGCATGACCAAAGCAGATTTAGTCAACAATCTGGGTACGATTGCAAAGTCCGGAACCAAGGCTTTCATGGAAGCGCTTCAAGCTGGTGCTGACATCTCCATGATCGGGCAGTTCGGTGTTGGTTTTTACTCCGCTTACTTGGTGGCCGATAAAGTCGAGGTCCACTCCAAGCACAACGACGACGAGCAATACATCTGGGAGTCGTCTGCCGGTGGATCTTTTACCGTGCGCGTCGACCCCGGTGAGCCCATGGGTCGTGGAACCAAGATTACCCTGTACCTGAAGGAAGATCAGGCCGAGTACCTGGAAGAAAAGAAGGTGAAGGAAGTGGTCAAGAAGCACAGCCAGTTCATTGGTTACCCCATCAGGTTGCTGGTGGAGAAGGAGAGAGATAAGGAAGTGAGTGATGACGAGGAAGAAGAAGAGGCCGAGGAGAAAAAGGAAGAGAAGGAAGCCGAGGAAGAGGCGAAAGATGAAGAGAAACCAAAGATTGAAGATGTAGGAGAGGAGGATGAGGAGGACAAGGAGAAAGATAAGAAAAAGAAGAAAACCGTCAAGGTAAGAAGCGCGATTACGTGACACAATTTCAACACCTTCCATTTAAAATAGTGCCTTGCCAAAATTGGTAAACTTTTTGCCAGAAATGGTGAAAAGCGCCACCAATAGTGCTGGTGTAGGTTTCAGAAATGGAAGAAGAGCAAATTTGCGGCAGTCTAGCGACTTTGTAGGACCTCTTTCTTAATGTCCAAAGTGCAAAGTCTTTCTAGATTGCTGCGTACAAATTACCAGAAAAAAAAAAATGTATCATTTTACTAATTTTTGGTTAATGCATTGCAGGAAAAATACACCGAAGATGAAGAGCTGAACAAAACTAAACCAATCTGGACCAGAAATCCAGATGATATTAAGCAGGAAGAATACGGAGAGTTCTACAAGTCACTTACCAACGATTGGGAAGATCACTTGGCTGTGAAGCACTTCTCCGTCGAGGGTCAGCTGGAGTTCCGCGCCCTGCTGTTCGTTCCAAAGAGGGCCCCTTTCGACTTGTTCGAAAACCGCAAGCGCAAGAACAACATCAAGCTGTACGTCAGGAGGGTGTTCATCATGGATAACTGCGAGGAACTCATTCCCGAATACCTCAGTAAGCGGCAAATTCCTCTTTAGAATTACTCGGCGTTTTTGAAGACGTGTTCCTAACAAGTTCCTCGTATCGTTTTAGACTTCGTCAAGGGTGTTGTCGACTCCGAAGACTTGCCCCTGAACATCTCTCGTGAGATGCTGCAGCAGAGCAAGATCCTGAAAGTCATCCGCAAGAACTTGGTGAAGAAGTGCGTGGAGCTGTTCGACGAGATTGCAGAAGACAAGGAGAACTACAAGAAGTTCTACGAGCAATTTTCAAAGAATCTTAAAGTAAGTAGAGGGGAAGGGTTTTGATGTGCCTTGGATCTCGAGACCGAATTCGTTCTAATCGGTTCGTTTTTCCCTGCAGTTGGGAATCCACGAGGACTACCAAAACCGCAAGAAACTTGCCGAGTACCTGCGCTACCACTCGTCCGCTTCCGGCGACGAGCTCACCTCCCTCAAGGAGTACGTTTCCCGCATGAAGGAGAACCAGAAGCACATCTACTACGTAACCGGTGAATCCAAGGAACAGGTGTCCAACTCTTCCTTCGTTGAGCGTGTCAAGAAGCGTGGTTTCGAGGTGGTCTACATGGTGGAACCCATCGACGAGTACTGCGTGCAACAGCTCAAGGACTACGATGGCAAGAACTTGGTTTCCGTAACCAAGGAAGGTCTGGAACTGCCAGAGGACGAGGAGGAAAAGAAAAAGCAGGAGGAAGACAAGAAAAAGTTCGAACCACTGTGCAAGGTCATGAAGGACATCTTGGACAAGAAAGTGGAAAAGGTAAGGACATTGCAACATTTCCAAACATTCATATTTATAATTTGTGTGCTAACAAATCTGATTTCTCACCAGGTCACCGTTTCCAACCGTTTGGTAACATCCCCGTGCTGCATTGTCACCAGCCAGTATGGTTGGTCTGCTAACATGGAGCGTATCATGAAGGCACAGGCTCTCCGGGATTCCAGCACCATGGGCTACATGGCGGCCAAGAAGCATCTGGAAGTCAACCCAGATCACGCCATCATTGTCGCTTTGGGAGCCAAGGCCGAAACCGATAAGAACGACAAGAGTGTCAAGGATCTGGTGATGCTTCTCTACGAGACGTCCCTTCTTTCCTCTGGCTTCTCTTTGGAAGATCCTCAGACCCACTCCAGCAGAATCTACCGCATGATCAAGTTGGGCTTGGGCATCGACGAAGACGAGCCGGAACCGGTTCCTTCCAGCGGAGATGCAGTTGTTGTCGACGAAATGCCACCCTTGGAAGGCGATGCTGATGATGATGCTTCACGCATGGAGGAAGTAGATTAATTGGGTTGTGTTCAAAACTTCATTCCTAAAGTTAATTATTGTTCATCATTCACTATGTTAATTTCCATATTGCTTCATTTTTCATGTAATACCGATGTTTTTGTAAATAAATTTTGCATTTGAAGCTGATATCAACGGTTTTGTCTTGGTTAGTTTGAAGATAAATGGGGAAGTTTTAATTTCCAATTTTTAGAAATCTTTGAGAACTAATAATAAGGGATGAAATTTAATATAAAGTTGATGTTAGCTAAAGGAGAATTTAAACAATTACAACTTCTAAAAAAGTGAAATCAAAGACTTAATTTAGAAGACTAGTAAGTTTACTAAGGGTGAACATGCAATCAATTTTTAGGAGTAGATTAAAAACATAAATTTGCATAAAAATGGTTTGAATGTGCGATGGAAGAGTGCACTTTTTAACCGATTTTATGCAAATAAGTTACTAAAATCAGCAAAAATTTAGTGACAATACCTACTCAAAATAAGGTGATTTCAGATTAGGGCATCTGTTTATTTAGGATAAAACAGCGTTTAGTTAACGCCTGCATATCGTTTCTTAAAAAAGGCAAATTATCTAAAAAAAAACAACTTAATGAGCATTAGTATTTTGGTCATTTCACATTGACACAAACTTAACTTGTCAAATAATGAAATCATTTTCATAAAGATAACTCGATTTTCTTAAAATTTAGAAGCCAATCCAAATTGTAAAAATCGTTCAATCATCAATATTGAAATAATCGAATGCATCCAACAGAAACATTTTAACGAGATTTGCAAAATGTGCATCCTATTAAGATTTTGACAATAAATTTGAAAGCTATAAAAGCAGTTTACCTAAATTAAATTTTGCACAATTTCCGTGCACTTGTTTTAAAGTTGATGAAAGCATACAAAAATTATGGAAGGCAATGTATACAAAATAAAATTGTCCTGCTTCACTTGCAGAATGTGATTGATGAGGTAGCCATTAATGAAAATGAAAACAGTAGTTTATTTGAAGTACTCAAATATATCCAATCTGAGTAAATAAATCAAACATTAAACGAAACAATGACTAGTAAAAAGGTTATTACTTTTTTAAAAAATTATTACTACGAATTCACTGCAAACATGGCTACATCACTGGTAATTTCTGCAAAACCTAGAGGAAGGTATCCAAGACCATATTCTCGTTGAAGTTCAACTTTAAGAACCTCTTTAAGGGCTTCCGAAATCCATCTGTAAACGTTGCAATCCCAAAATAAAAAAGACTCGACGAGCCAGTAAAGATCGAGGTACGGATTTTTATCTACAAGAAATGGTCGCACACGGCAACAAGACCCCTCATTGACAATCTTACCGTATCAAAAGACTCAAATCGGCCTGAGTTTGACATTGCCACAAACACCCCCCCACTAAGCGGGTTCGGAACGCGTGTCCCGCTCACGTTTGACCCGCGTCGAACCAGTTCGGCTTCGTTACGTCACGTTGGGAATTTTGTCGAGTTCCTCCGTGCATTCCTTGTTGCTCACCACTTTGCCGGGCCTCGCCCACGTGCACACGAAGCCCTCCTGGCAGGCCGTCACGATGCATTCTTCTCGGAACACCAGCGCCGTCAGTCGCTCGTGCGCAATCTTCTTGCACACCAGGGGTTCCAGCGAGGGCACTTCCTCCAGCCGCGGGCAGCTGGGCGTGCCGATCAGTTTCAACAGATCGTCCTGAAGCAGCGTGGGCCCCGCGCTTTTCGTGTGGTTTGATTTGATCACCGAGTTTTTGTCCGAATTCCGAGAGCCCAAGCTGAAGTTCCTTTTGTGCTCTTTTTCCGTCCCCGCCGTCTGTGCCTGCGCCGTCGATTTCTCCTTCCGGTCGGACAGCGACAGGGTCGCGAATTTCGAAGTCACGTTGGCAATGCCGTCCTTTGCCGTCCCGTCTCCCACCGGAGACTCCTTCCCCACGCAGTTGGGTAGCGAATGTGAGGTGAATGCGTTCCGGAACTCGCCCGGCGAATGGTTTCCCGTGCTGTTGCAGCACTTGGAATTGGTTCCCGCCGACGGTGTGGGATTCCCCAGCAGGATGCTCGTCCGGGAACGGCCCAGCGGCTGCTTGAAAATGTCCTCTGTCAAGTCCCACAGGCACAGCTGCGTGTCCTGCCCGAGGGACCCGAAGCGGTAGCAGGCGATGCTTCCCAGGGCCCTGGTGCCCGAACTCGACACCGGGGGTGCTGGCGAATGGCAATTGGGCACGCTATTGGATTTTGCGCACGAATTACCTATGTTTGAGCAACAGTCGCCGCTGCTGGCCGACGTGTGACAGTTCGGCACGTTAGTAAACTCCTCGTCGCTGCCGCTGAAGTCGAACCTGGAGTCGTTGTCGCTGTAGTACGTGGTGAACGAGTCAAAGGCCACCACGCTCACCCACGATTTGTGTCCGTGGCCCCTTGCCACCACCCTGCGTTCGTTGAACGACCAAACAGTTACCAAATCGTCCTCGCCCCCCGTCACCACATATTTACCGTCGGGGCTCCAGCACACGCACAAAAGCCCGCCAAAGTAGCTCCGTGCCACGCCCAAAAGGTCCATCGTATCGTAGTTGAAAACCCTCAGGAAGCCATCCTGACTAACAGTCGCCAAATATTTGCAGCACGGTGAAAAGGCGAATTCGTTTAGGGCCCCCTCACCAATGACCCACCTGAAAAACAGTACTCTGTCAAACACGGTATCGAAAGAAGCAATGTTCCTCCTACGTCTGCCTTCCTTACCTATAAAGAGGATTCCGAGTGCTCTTGGTCTTGCATGTGAACACCGCGAATCCTTCGCCTTGCTTGAACAGTTGGTAGTGAGGTGGAGTGGCACCGCATGGCAACTCTTCGTTGTATACATACATCTGACCACTGCCGTGAGCAACCAGAAAGTGATTGGGTGAGCCTGGTAACCACTTAAGACACGTCACCTTGCTTTTATCAATTAGCCTCTGTAACAAAAAAAGAAAAAAACAAAAAACGCGAGTCCTCGTTAGCACTGTAAGCTATGTCAAAAGCTTGCCGAGCACTCAATTATTGCAGGTAATCACCTCCTCATTATACAATTTGCTGAGTTCCTTTTTGATTGGATCAATCAGCTGGATTTGCCCTGCAGAAAAGCCAACGAGCAGTGAGACGCTCTTGTTGGACACTGTGAGCGCATTGAAGTCGTGGCACGTAGGATACGTTCCCTTGTAGACACGCCTGTCTATTGGTTTAGTCAAATCAGCAGCCTTTTTAACAAAAATACAAACTCCATTAATTTCTGCAAAATTTATCAAACAAAATTACCGCTTTTCTGTTTCGAAAGCGAGTTTCGTGCTGTCTTCTAAGTGCACTGCAATTCAAGCTCCAACCATGGCTTAAATCAAAAGCTAAGACTAAAAAGCAATGGAACGAGTCGAATTTTTGAGACATCACATTGGATTGACTTGATCTAAAACCAAAGGTCCCTTTACACACATCAGTTCAGTTTCCCTTCAGTGAAATAAAATATCTTTCCATTTCCCGCCTCTTATCTTTTTATGTTCTGGTCAAGATTTACACTGAACGGAAAAGGAATTGGCGAGTGTAAATGGAACTTTTGTATATCTGAGCTACCGGACAACAACTTAAATATGATAACTACATAGTACATGGCACGAATAAAAAATAGAAAATTGAAGCAATGTGTATTTCCAGGCCTGTCACATCAGTCCGCTGGATGCGCACCAATCGCAACACAAAATTAACGATTTATTCTATATCGGTATTCAAAAACCACCATCATTGATTAACAAAATGTGTAAAAACTGATATCTCGCACATAACGAGTCTGTGCCAGGTGAGTCACAAATGAAAGTCCAACACCCGGTAACGGTACTCATGACTCATCTGAAAAGACTTATATCAAGCATTATAACTTCCGCAAATTATTTCACAACCTGACTAGTTGCCCCCTAATTCATAAATCGTCTAAGAGTTGTGATATCCAATGAGTGAATTAGAATCGAATTAAAATTTATTATATAATCCATCAACACGACATACCAAATATTAAACAGAACATACAGACTCATTTCTGGTAATATCTGGTGTGAATGTTGTGTTGTGACAGGAAATTACAATTACGAGTAACCATTCGTCATAATAAACATTTGAATGTACTAGCGTCTGGAGCTCAAGTCCCACTCGACAGACAAGAGGGGGGAACAGGACACATTTGCATTATGCAATTAGGCCAACTGGATAAACCACCAAAAACCAGTCTGGATGGCTGCTCCGAGAGCCGAGCATTATATCACTGGTGCTTACTTCAAAGCACTGCTAATGAACATGCGCAGATCAAAATTGACTGACGCGTGGCTTTCAGACGCCTTCGTCTGGCAATGTTCTACATACATTATTAAAATGGACGCACTCGAAATGCAACACGAGTGCTCTACCTTGATGAACAATTCAAAGCCGTATATTGCAGCAGACACTGCAATGCACAGCAAGTGCATCGATATGCGCAACTCTCATTACCTTTAAATTAAATTATCCAAATTTATGTATGAGCTCAACCAGATATATCGAAATTACAATATTTGACAGTCGACTCTTCCATTTTGAAAGCTATTTGCTTTCTAGTAGATACGGCTTAAGGAAAGACACATTGAAATCACAGTGCTCGTGACAACAATGAGAGCAATTGATCAAACTGCATCCAACTGAAACAGGATGCTCACAGATTGCACATTCAGGCCTCGAGATCGCAATAAACCGGCATAACTACAACGAGAGCAGGGGGGTGAAACCGGTGCTGTTGGCTTCTCAAGTGGTTTCATTCCATGAATCAGTTTGAGTTTTAACATTTCCAGCGTACGTCTCCCATGAACAATCCGATTTGGTATCAGATTTCTTTCCTGTTATGAACACGAGAACACGCTTAAGGCCACACCTTTAGTCACCATGCTCACCGTCCAATCACGCAACCAGTATTTCCCAGAAAATTGTTCATATTCTAACATTTTCCACATGTTTTTATTATCAACTAGAACTCCAAAACAGTACTTCAACAGTACTGAAATTTTGGATTGATCTTGAATAGACATCCTCGGCACCTGTTTATAATTAGGTTATGAGAGGAACCTTCAGAGTACCTAGGACAGTAGAACCGGCTTAATTGCACATAGACCTGGCAATTTGAAAATGTGCAATTATTCAATCACAATTCCATTCAAAAGTTGCACACGGGCTTGCAAAAAATGTGCATTTATCCGGTTTGTGCAATTAAGCAGGTTCGACTGTAACAATATTCTATATTTACGTTATCAATACTAACAATGAATGATGTCACAATATGTTATTATTAAATCTAAGTTTTGCTAGAACATGGAAAAGCTAAAATTAATCAATCAACAGGCCATCAACTTAAAAAGTACGATGTGTCAAGTAGATGGTTGCATTTTACGAGAATACGCCGATATTTAATGAGGACACGGTGGCATTTGATGAGTATATGTAGTTATGTGGTGAATAACCATTTTGAAAGAATCTTCCAATAGATATTTACTGAGAGCAACTTCCCACTCATTCAAAAGGTCCTAGGGAGAACTACGATGGCAATTGGCGAGATGATCAAATGCCCCTTATTACAGTAACAAACTAAGCAGTCTTCGGATTTCCTCCTGGTTAGTATCTATCAAGTGAGGGCCTGTTTTGAGCCCAGATCAAACTACAATCAATTATAAAAACTGAATTCTATCTAAACAAATATTAAACCGAAATGCTTGATGATAACACATTTCTCACGAACAATTCAGCAATCGTTCAGACAAGATTTCGTTTCCACAATCAATGACGCACACTGTTGCTTCAGTGTACACCTGATAAAAATGACGTTATCACATGACTGAGTTTGAGAAACGTACATATAACCCCTTCCAAGAAACCAGGTTAGATAACAGGGTAGGGGATGCTGATATGTGAGCCGTAGAGCTTGTGGGCAAACGCACTATTCCCCTCTCCAATTCGCATACTGTCCCTTTTTGGTTTTTGGCATCCACACTCAAGCAGTTTATTTATTTTTAATCAGCATAAAAACAACGTTTATGATCTCGGCGTCATTAATCACCTTGTCACGTGATTAAATCGGTGAAACTTGTGTTTAGCCTAGGGTTAAACTACACGAGTGCAATTAGCACGGCGGAGTTTCAAAAGCAAGGAGCAATTGCGTGAGAACAACAGCATTGTAAAACTATTAGTGTTCGGCCATTCTACTAAAAATACCGAAGAAATGCTTTTGGAAATTGTTTTTTTATGTGTTGCGCGTGGAGCTCCATCAGTGGCGCCATCTTGAGTCGAATGCATTTTTAGCATGGCGACCTACGTGTTTGAGGCCGATGTTGAAACGGGAGCGTTGGAGAAGTTTAGAAAACACGCTCTAGATTAACAATAGCAACTCATGCAAACAATGTTCTCGTATAAGAAACAATTAGCTCATACATCTACCTTCCTTAGGCCCTTATACATGTAAAAATATAATTCTTTTCCGACGTTGAAACAAATGCGGTCTCCGTTGCCAGATGAGTCGGGCAGCGTGACGAAAGACACTTTCACGGGGTTATTGCACTGTGTAATGCAACCGCTTCTATTCGGTCGATATTCAGAAAAAGTCATCACTTTGTAAGTTCCTTCGCGGATTCCGAATTGAGTTTTAACTTCGTCTTTTCCACCGCCCTCACATTGCACCGCCATTTTAATTAATCCGACGGGGGGTGGAAAGAACGAACCGCCCCGGATGTGAACACGTATCACAAGCCCCTTGAAGATATCCCTAACCTGTCAATTTTCATCCCCTTAAAAAAACACTTTGTATTAAAAATTAGTAAAAGATAGATGCTAATCTATTATAACGCGTATTAGAATTCGCCAAGTGTATGAAATAAACACGAAACACGTTGCATAAATTGAAATCTGCATGATGGGAATAAAAATAAGTAGATGGGTATTTCAAGACTGTGTTATCTGGCAGCATTGCTTGGCCACGTGCTGAACAAAGCAAGATGGCGAAAGGTCGTGGGCCGAAAAACAACAAGCGTGGCTTTAAACGTAAGCAACACTCGAAATTCGCCAAAAATTTGACGAAAAAGCAAAAAAGTCATATCAGAGAATACGGTGAGAGTCATCCGTCGGAGAGTTCGCACTCGGACCAGTCGAAATACAAGAGGGTTTACGATGTACCGCGTCCTAAAAAGCCAGTTGTGGTTTCAGACGACGAACCGATGTCGTCTGAAGAAGAGCCCGAAATGAATCCTTTAAGTCAACTTTTATCCACTTTTTCGAATGTAAAAGACGACGGTAAGCACGCAATAATCACAGATTCAGAGGATAGTACGGATGACGACTGCAGTTTGGTTGAAGATGATGAGGAATCGATATCTGACAGTGAGGAAAAGCACGCTGACAACGATGATGATAATATGCAAGTACAGGGTGAGGAAAAAGTTGAGCCAGACGAATTTATTGATGAAGAAGGTAGTCACACTGATGAAGAATTATCCGAAAATGAGGACCAGGAGCAACAGGTTACTATCAATATTGAGTACCTTTATATAGGTGGCTGTTATGTCACATGTAACTATTTCAAAGCCTTTTACAATGGCCCACCGTCCTACATGTCCATACATGTCCTAACTTAAATCTCTAAAAGCCCCAATTTTATATTTAAAGTTGATTATGGCAAGGCATTCGGCATACGTTATAGATAACTTTAAATTAAGAACACAATTTTCTTGGCCCGCGGCTAAAACAAAAGGTTGGACGCCCCTGGTAATCATTAAATGCATTTTTAGGAAGCAGATCACGACCAACTCGATCCATTCCTGCAACACTTTGAAAAACTGTTGCCGGAGTCCTTGGTAGAAACCATCGAGGAAAAGGAAAACTGGGCAACTGCGGCAGTGAAGTTACCGACAATCGGCAACACTTCGCATACGTATCTCAAGGCTCTGACAGATGGAACGCTGCCTATCAAACGAGAGGTCGACCCGACGAAATTGTGGATCAAGCCGCAACTCCAAGAGGGATGGAAAAAGAGCAACGCCGAACAGCTAGCGGAAAAAGACGACGGCCCTTTCACGGATTTCCAACTCGACATGTACACCGTAATCTCGAATTACAAGGATCTTTTGTTCTGCAGCCGGAAAAGTGCAAACGCCGAGGTGACTCGTGGACTGTACTGCCTCCACGCACTCAACCACATCTTGAAAACGCGCAACAAAGTCGTGCATCACAACTCGAAGCTGTCGAATCGCGAAGACGTCCCAGAAGAATTCCGCGACCAAGGCCTGACCCGACCCAAAGTGTTGATATTGGTACCGTTTCGGGAATCTGCCCTTCGCATCGTCCGGCTGCTCATCTCGATCCTGCTGCCCGACGAAAAAGCAAACGTCGTCAACAAGAAGCGGTTCATGGACGAATTCGGAGATCCGGATTCGCGCAAGACCAACTTCCGCTTCAATCCGAAGCCGCCGGATCACGAGGAGACGTTTGCCGGAAACACCGACGACAGCTTCCGCATCGGAGTATCCGTCACCAAGAAATCGCTTCGGCTCTACGCGGACTTCTACTCTGCCGACATCGTCGTGGCGTCGCCCCTCGGGCTGCGAATCCTTGTCGGAGCAGACGGGGAAAAGAATCGCGAATTCGATTTCCTGTCCTCCATCGAGGTGCTCATCATCGACCAGGCCGAAGTCATGCTCATGCAGAACTGGGAGCACCTCTTGCACTCGCTGGCACACTTCCACCTGCAGCCCAAAGAATCGCACGGCGTGGATTTTTCACGAGTACGGCATTGGGCCCTCAACGGATGGTCGAAATATTACCGGCAAACGCTCTGTTTTACGTCAGTCACGTGCCCAGAGTTCAACGCCATCTTTAGCCGTTCTTGCCGCAATTTTGCTGGAATCGTCCGGGTGCAGCATCCGATCGTCGGAGGGTCCATCCAACAGGTTGCTATCCAGTTGCCCCAAGTTTTCCAGCGTTTTCAGGTGAGAATCTTCATTAACCTGCTCATGAAGTAATTAAAGATCCGAGTAACATAACAGCGTTTCCCAAACGAAATTTTACGAAGCTGAACATATTTTGGAGAACAATATCTAAAAGTTCTTCGACTAAATTAAATTGGGGAAACACCGGTCCGTAACGAAATGCAAACTTTGTAACTTACATAATTTATACTTTCAGGCCTCTTCGTTGCAGTCCGAAGCAGAAATGAGGTTTCAGTATTTCGTGACCAAGATTTTACCACAGTACAAGGAAGCGGTAATGAAGAGGACTCTCATATTCGTTTCATCCTACTTCGACTTTGTGCGCTTACGAAACCACTTTCGTAAGGAAGAATTCAGCTTCGTGCAGATCTGCGAATACACAGAAGACGGCAAAGTGGCTCAAGCCAGAAGTAGGTTTTACGAGAGGCAAAGAAAATTCCTGCTGTACACCGAAAGAGTGCACTTTTACAAGCGTTTTCGCATCAAAGGAGTCCACCACATCATTTTTTACCAGCTGCCCATATTTCCACAATTTTACAGCGAACTCTGTAACTTGCCTCAGTTGAGTAACGGCAAAAATAACGCTGCTGGCAACCAAACAAATCAGACCTGCACGGTTTTGTTTTCCCGCTACGACGTCCATCGGCTGGCGGCGATTGTCGGAACGACTACTGCCGCCGAAATGCTGTCCTCAGAAAAGGATGTTCATTTATTCGTCTCGGGAGACAGCTGAAAACTCGTCGATCGATCCACCGGCATCTGTAACGAAAACTACTACACAAAAATGCTTAATGTAAATAAAGTTAATTGTTAATTAATGTTGGTGTACGAGGAAAATATTTTTTGGAGTCTTGTAAAAATTATTTACTTGCATGTTGGGGTGTCTATTCCCTTAAAAATTTTCAAATTAATGGGAATTCCAGGATCAACTGACGTTTTAAAAGAATTTTAAGCATAAATCAAAACTATTTTGAGGTGCTAAAAATGCAAGTGCATCACTCAAATTTCCTGATGACTGACAAACTCATTCCTTAAAAGCGCATTTGTGATTTTTTTTTAAATGCTCGTCTTTTCAAATATCAAAGCTATCACAGAAATGCTGCTTTTTGATAATTGAAGTCCATCAAAGCGAAGGTTTCAGGAAGGACAAACCAAGCTTTGAAGAAAAAAAATTTACTCTGATTTTACTCAAGAAACATAAAAAGAGAAACAAAATGTGCAAGTTGCGGTTTCCAAGTTTTGCTTTTAAAGTTGAACTCTCGAGACTGCTTGGAAACCGCCTCGACTTTCCTTCTTAAGCTATAAAACGCGACTTGTTCACCGCATTCACAGGTTCGGGAATCTTTCGAATCTCAAAAAGGTGTAAATTCTTTCGATAAAATGTCATTGTCATCTTTAATTTGAATGAGGGATCGGTAACGTTAACTCCACAACACGGAATAAAGAATAAGCCGGGTAGAGCATTGATAGGGCATTTTAGAATACACAAAAAGCTGCCAATCTGGCAGAACAATAGCTTTAAGGACACCATAAAGATGTTAGATAGTCATTAGGATGGGTCTGAGGATGACGATGGGGGCGGTTGAAGCATGGCCATTAAGGACGTGGCAGTTTGGTTTAAAAGGTCGATTAAATCAGGCCGGACAACGTTCTGTTCCACTGACTGGGAGCGTCCAGCAACATCTGGTGTCACTGTAGGAGTTTCTTTTACAGCCGACTGTGTGCACGTAGACGAAGATGGAACCGGTCCGTCATTGGTCTCTGGTGCAGTTACAGTTACCGATTTTTCAGTTTTTAGCCTTTTTGAGGGCGAGTTGTCTTCCGAGGTTGTGGCAGCACCGCTTTCATGAACGGGCTGCTGCGACGAGTCGACCGCGATCGGTTGAGGTTCGGCAGATTTCGATTCACTGTTTTTCTCCTCTGGTAAAGTGGATGGTGTCGCGACAGGAGCTTTCCGAGCCTCGGAGCACTTTTGCATGATTTTCTCGAGAATGGGAATGAGCTGGGTCCTTTGCAGGAGTGGGCATTCCACCAAGCACAAAAGCTTAATGGCTAGTAGGTCCTAGGAAAAGATTTGATCGCAAAGAAATGCAGAAATGAGGACACTAAATAAGCCTGTCCTACTCCATGCGGAGAATACGGCAAGTAAAAAAAAGTAATATTTCTGCGTAAGGGAATAAAATCAAGGCGATCAAAATGCATTTTTGTCGTCAAATTAAGCGGTTCCCGACAATTGTTCGGCAACGTGAATGCGGCGAGTAAAAACCAGTTTGAGATCAGGTCAAAAGCCAAACGAAAAGGTGGAAGAACAAATTGCTACTTACTCCGTTCGCGGATGCGGCCTCGCTTTCCAATTCGGACGAAGAACGGGTGAAGGTTTCCAACGAGTTAACGATGTTTCCGATTAAGTTCCGCATGCGGTCTCCGGCAAAATGCCCCGCAATCTAAGACCGGATAGAAATATTAAATCGTTGGTGGAATTTCAGATTACGCGTTGGAAAAGACAGAACATGTTATCGCCTAATATCATCTTTTAGAGTAAATTTTCATGGGCTGGCCATTTTGAAAACCAGGAGGTTTGTTATCGAAACGACTGTTACCTTGGACATGTAGAGACACATAAACTGGAAAATGACAGGACTGATAAGCGAGCATCGTTCCAGAGTAAGAATCCTGTCTACGTAATCTACGAAGAAGAAAGACGAACACAGCATATCCATGTGCTTTTTGTCAACGTGCTGCACGAAAGAAAAAGTAAACAAGCGTTTGATAAAAAAATCGAAATTCATCGGACAATAATTCAATTACGAAGAAAATAACGGTTACCTTTACGTCATGGACGTCGATCCACAACTTTGGAAAATAAACCATGTGCAACGGAATCCCTTCCGTGCTGACGGCAGCGGACAGATTAACCAGCGCGTCAGACATGAGATCGTGGTTGACGGCGACTCGGCACATCATGTCCAACAAGCCGTGGTATGGTGCAAAGTAGTCGTACATCATTTGGTCGTATTCCTGATCGTGACCCTGTTACAGAACGTTTACGGTTAAGTCGCAAAACATTGGCATGACACGTGTCATTGTGACAACCATTCTCACCTTAGCGACCTCCAGCTGAGTAGGATGTAGAGTCATCTGCAGGAAAGGGTTTGGAGGTCGTGTGGCCGCTTTGGATTCCGTAATCTTTTGACCCCGACGTGGGAAATATGGTCCGGTAGGAACTGACGAAGTCAAAATTTTGGCAGCATAAATAACAGACCCACGAACTCGCAGCTTTTATTTACGTGTCACTTACCGGGAACGGCGTTTTCTTGGCACGCCGAATGGCTGTGAGTCATGATAGGAACCATTGTCTGAAGACACTCGATCGGATACTGCATCACCAATTCCTTCAGTACTTCTGCAAATCGGGTTCAAAAAACGGCATCACCGATCCGTCCGCTACAACTCGAAAAAGCAAGGCCTAAAAGACTACGTACCGATGGCAACTTGGCGTAAATTGTTTGGTGCGTACGAATTGAGCAACGTCAGAAGTTTGCGAATGGTGTCCGGCCGTTCTTTCCAAGTACAGAGAAACTGCTTGATGCCCTTGCCCTCGCGGATCACACGAACACATTTGAGAATCTCCAAGATGATGGTTAAGAGCTCCACCAACTCGCCCATGACGTGGCAGGCGGTTGCCTCGTGATACATCACGTGCAGCGTCTGAAACGCCTGAGAAGAGAACGGCAAATTTGATCGTGTTAACGTCTCCACAATTGCAACAAACGGATTTAGGACCACAACCGAAAAGTCGACAGAAATGAGAGAAATTTCCTTCGAGCCTTACCTCGAATAACATCGGCAATCCGTTATTACAGACTAGAAAAAGGCGATTGTCGGTACAATCGATGAGAATACGACAGACGGATACCAACGTAGCCCAAAACGCCCTCCCGTCCAACACGGACAGATACAGCAGTATCGTGGTGCACTTGAACGTTTCGACTTCCTTCACTTCTTGCTCGGTGCTGTCGGGATACTTGGCCACAAAAAGCCTCATCAGCTTATACAGTTCGTCGACGGCCTAGGAAATCGTCGAGGGGTGCAAAAACGAGATTCATTTAGAAAGCCGGTGCAAAATAAAAATAATATCACGTAAAAGCATCTTAAACGGACTCACGGCTGGGTACTGTGCGGGATACGGAGTAATGTTCTTGAATGCCCACTGGATATTTTGATGATTAGCAAGCTGGCGAGTAAATGGCCTAGACTGTTGACAGCACAAGCGTAAAAGGCCATAGTAAGCAGGAAGCATGTAACGATTAAAGATCATCACATCTTGATCTTCGTGATCCGCCCTGTCCGAGACATCAAAGATTTTACATCAGTAAGTAGGTTGTGAAAAAACGATGCGAAACAGAAGTTCGGAACTGTGAAAACTTACAAAATATAATTGAACGCAATGTTCTTTGTCACGTGGGCATTTTGAACTATCAATTTCACGTTTTCCGGGCAGTCGACGCACACTTGATACCAAAAAATGAGCAAGGCCTGCTTGTTTTGGTGCACGGCGATGGGAGGCTCGGACAACTTGGGTTGAAACAGCTGCCACAAGTCCATAAAATACTGACCAAACTGGAAAGACAAATTTTCCACATGCGATCAAAACGGGCACCTTACTATCCTGAGCTCTAGTTAGTTGTACGAGTTCGGACCATGAGTTTCTCCGTGTGAGATACGAGGCAGTACGTCATCAATGCAAAATACGACATCAGCTTGGTTGTACCGTGAGCACTGGTATCTGAAACGGGTGTTAAAAAAACCGTTACAAAAATGTCGGCACTGCGGGACCGCGACGCAAATTTGTGTTCTACTGACCGACATAATGTTTGGCACGTTTGAGCAGCCTCAACAACAGATCGTAAATGTGATGCAGAACCATGATCGCGTCGGGAGACATCTGCGAAAAATAGAACAATTCGTCTGATTCCACGTGACCGATAACCGAGAACAAACGGCAATGGATAATTCCGAAAGAATGAATACCGAAATCTCTTTTTGAGGGCTCAACATGTTTCTGGCATTGCGAAAAGCCTGCTTGAAATGACTGCTCGGAATGAGAGAGACTAAGAGAACGGCAGCCGCTGTTAGAGAAAGATGTTTTCGCTATTAGGAAATGGCACTTCACGAAACAATTTCAAATGAGAGGAGAAAAAAGCTTTCTCACAGTTGCGGACTCGTTGGTTGGCATGTGAAATCAGGAAATGCTCAACCCAGGAATCCATATTTTGAAGGACCCAAGAATGTGCGAGTTTATTTCGTGGAACCTGAGAAGAAAGCCATTCCAAGCATTGCTGTGGGCATGCTTCGGCAACCTGGAATTATAAAAATGGCGGTTATATTATCATGTTATTCAATTCAATTCAATTCAATTAAACTCGGTACCCTACAGTCAGCAAATAAATGTCATATGGTAGGGGGGGGGTCGTACCCAATTTTTTTTTAGGAGAATGCTCCTACTGTTTGTTTGTTTGTTTGTTGATTTTTAACGTTGGTCTATTGTGAATTTTGCCTACGAAGGGGGACTTCCACCCCCTCTCGAGGGGTATTTAAAGTGCAACAATCAACACCGGACCTCGGTTTAAACTCTCATCCGAAAGAGCCGCCACTCAGGGAATTTCTCCCATCCATAAAAATTCCCACCGACCTCGACCGGGGAGCGAACCCCGCAACCTAGGATCGAGAGGCGAGCACGTAACCCAATCGACCATCGGCGTCGGCGTTATATTATCCTTCTAAAACCACCGATTAAGCGGGAGAGCCGAATAAGAGGAGAAAAACGAGTTGTACTCACGTCCCAAATGTGCTGCAGAATCAGTCGAGTGAATTGGGGCATCCCGGGAGGACCTCCAACGAATTCTACGAGGATAGAAAGCAGCTTGAAGAAAGGCTGACTCTGCTGTAATTTCCAGAAAAGAAAAATATTGTTAGAAACGAGCAATTAAAATACCAAAGTTGAAAATAACAAGGTAGGTCCAAACCTCTGGGTGTTGACTAATGCTTTGAAACATCATTGTGACAATCTAAACAATGTCAAAAAAATAAACTAGTTAATTTTGTGGTACCGTATATTTCGAGTTAAATTCCGTGCTACCGACTCACGTGAATGGCTAAGGTTTCGTTCCAGCGACTCAGGCTGAAAATGAGGTTGCAAGTTTGTCGGATGTTCACGCTATCTCTGATTTGTTGGTAAAGAAACGGAAATCCCTGAAAAAGCAGAAAAGATCCGTTAGTCTCGAATTATAAACACAAAAAGTGTAACAGACGACGTTTAACGGTCATATACTTTTCCGCCGGTGAGCGCGCTGAAATCGTTGGGCGACAGATGCAAGTGGTGATCTTCGCCCCTCGATTTTTCAACTAACGTTGCGATCAGCGTTATCATTTTCTCCAGCGATGCCGGTTTGTACTTGTCCTCGTTGAGCGATAGCACATCGTCAACTTCCTCTTCCTCCTCGTCCGAAACTGGATCTACCTAATTATCGTATTGACGGTATATAGTTTTTACGTAATCACACGTAATGCGGCTTGCACGTTTCACGAAAAAAACTAGATTCAAAGTAAGAAAGGTTGCTTACGTAATCCCCAGCTTTGTGTCCGAGGTAAAAGTTTATGATGGTGGAAATGGATTCTATGGATAGCATGAATTGACACTCCCGACTGCTCATTTTTGCAAATTCAAGAAGAAACGAAAAATATTCGGTGAGATGCCGAGTGTGTTGATTAGCACCGTGTTCGATCTGTAATTTAAACCGTAACGATTATGAGCACCAGGACGTTTTACGAGACTGCTTCAAATGACTTTTGGAATTTGTAGAAAAAGTGAATATACCAGAGACAGGAGTTTCTTTATAAACTGTGCCACGCATGTCATACAAATGCTTTGAATGGAATCACCATCATTGCTATCACCACTAAAAGCAACAAATAAAATGGTATAATGATTATATACATTTAGAATCCCGTAAAGTAAAAGTAAAACGTTCCACTAACCTTTCTCCACTTCCGTGATTTGATTTTTGAACAGAATGGGGTCGCAATTTATTAATGACGTGAATGCAAAGCCTCTGAAACATTTGACGAACCACTTGGTTTGGACAGCGGATGAGGATTTGGACCGGCCACCAATCGTATTCCGCCATGTGCTCCAAAAACCACTGAAACAAAATAGAAACATGTGGATGCAGAAAGAAATAAACGCAAAACCGCAAAACAGCTTCGACAGAAGATTTTTCGAGGCAACATTTCTGATGTTCTGATGTTTCTAGAATATATAGAAAGCTAACCTCGCAGGCATTTTGACTCGAGTTGAACAGCTTGGTAAGCAACTCGATCCACTGAACCATCGTAGGCTACAAAAAATATAAACAACACACTGTAAAAAACTAAACAATTGTGAAAAACATCGCCAGCTCGTTTTTTCGAAGATAAAAACCAGATAAATTTTTTTTGAAATTTACCTTTTCCTTGGCATGAATTAAGGTCTCCAAGACAAACGAAGTGCTTAATTTTGCAGCCAAAAGCGTGACATGAGTAACATCTTTATGCTGCATCAGCGTTTGAGGGACGTAGCCGCAAACTTGCCACATGAAGCTGAAAACGACAATGCACCGGAGTTCATACGAGCGTTTTCAACAAAATAAGAATTGCACGAAATTCTAAACTGAATATCTACTTGAAGTAGGTGTGCTCGAAAATGTTTTTATCCTGAAGAAATTGCATGTTATCTTCCCAAATCCAGTCGGCTAAATCTTTCGGTAGTTCCACGGTGTGCGTGGCAGGGGGAGGATTGGGCATCGTCGAAGAAGACGGACTCGTCACGCTCGTGCCCACTAGATTAGGCAAGTAGGAGCTAGGTGAAGCACGTTCGTAGAACAGCATGTATGCGCTATGAGTCTGTACGATATCAAATACAAATTGGGTTAAAAACAGCATTGGCAAAAAGCTAAAATTAGACAACAACAAAATTTAAAAATAAAATCCTTAATAAAAAACCTTTTCGAAAGAGAAGTCCATGAATTTGTCTGTAACCGAATCGTACGTCTTGCTCTGAAAGGAACAAATTGACGCTGTTTAAGCAGAAACTCTAAACCGAATTTAGAATGTGGGGAAGTCGGATGCGCTGTGCTTACCGTCATCTCCCCACCAAAACATTCTGCCGCAATTTGTGCTGGGTCAAATGGCTTTACTTCAGCATCGTTGAAAAGGAACCTTGTAAAACAAAGACACGATGCATTGGTCAGTAACAAATGGAAAACAATTTATAAAAATGAGGCAGTGTCAGGCACACAACCGCAAATATTTCTAACGTAGGACTACAATTTCATGAAATGTATGGCAGAATTTAATCATTCGTTTCCCTTTTTCCGGGTGCGCCTAAACGGTTACACGCTTATGTCAAAAACAAAGAAGTAGTCCTACGTAAAAAATGTGCCAATCGGCTTTCACTTGCCATTTATCTCTGTTAGTGGCAGTGCGGTCACGTATGAAGCTGTAGTAATGACCACCGTCGGCAGTTCCCGTGTGAACGGTAATTCCGATGAGATCATATTCGTCTTTTCCCTCGCCATCTTCGTCGTCTTTAATTTCTACGTAAAAAGAAAGGAAGGCTCAAGAATCCGAAGACGAGAAAATTACACAACAATCCCCAGTTTACATCAGTTAAAACGATTTTTCTCTGAATCTTAACCTCGTGCTTTAAATATAAAGAAAATAAAGCCGGAACCCCCAAATTTCAAAATGATAAATGTAAGTTAAGTGCGTGCCTTTGTACTGGTCGGGCATCAAAACACGCTCCGTGTATTTGGACATGTCCAATCGTAACGGAAACGAAAAATGCGTGTTCACTTTCTCCTTCATCATGGTTACCATGTTGAATGTGTAACGCATCGTGTTGAAACACAAAATACGAGGTAGTTTCTTTAAACATGCCCTGAAATAATAAAATCATTGATGACAAATTCTCATTGGTATATTTTAAACGAATAGCCACGAGCTGCAAGTATTACCTCTTTTCAGCCCTAACTTTTCGTCCACACTGAGAACACGTATACATATTATCACCTTCCAAGGTGTCCTTCACCGTAACTTCGTCCAAAGATTCCTGAATTAAATAAAGAATTTCGTACAATGTTTAACAGTCCAAGTTGCAACATGATGACATTGGATGAAGCCGAGAACAATACAGTACGTAAAGATTACATCAAATGAAAAACTTACATAAAGATTTCGCATGTCAGCAACCTGACAGCGCACTGTGTAAAATTCTTCAATAGTACGACTAACATGAGGACAATCCTGTTGGACATGCAATTAACAGTAGAACAATTAGTGAAATGTCTTCCTTGCGTACAAATAAAATATATTTTAAACGCACGCACTAACCAAAGAAACCACGTTATTCGTAATCACGCCGCAGAACAACGTCTTAACTAGAACTTTCTAAATAAAAAAACGTAAAAGTAAGAGAAATATATGAATTCGACCATTTTTCATTCACCGCCATTTTTATCAACCCCAAAGAATTTCACACTAACCAGCTGAGGTGTCATTTCTTCCAACTTGCTGATTAAGTCGGTAAAGAATTCGGCCATGTCCTTCTGCTCTCCAGTATTCAACGGTTGGTGATCCATGGTGTATACTTTACAAAAGCTTCTTGGATTGTAAGCCTTTCGTTCACTTTCCTAAATTTAAAACCACGTAGGAAAAAGAACACAGCTCTTTTAGAACATTTATCAAAGAAACTCTCCAAAATTTAACTTTTTGGTGAATGTAAAGGATCCCCCAGAAATGAAATTGTGTAATGAGTTTTTAAACAATTTATCCTAACGACCGAAAACTCGAAAATGCGCCAACATGCCAAGCATCATTTTTTTTTCTTCCCGTGTTGTTCACAGAAATTATTTTAGAACGTCCATTTCTATTTACGTAAAATGATGTTGCAATGAGCTCAAAGGGGAATTCCCCTGTCTGAGTGGACCATCTCTTTGTTTTTGTGATAGGTAAAGACTGACTATATGAAAGTAATTAAAAGTAATATTTATATGTTGAATTTCTCGGCCTTTTCAAAATACGCCATTTTTCCTTGACTATTCCAAGTCTATTCAATTTCCCTGACAATTTTTGGTTTTCAATGTCTGGAAGAACCCTGATGTATGATCAATAAGTGAAAATATTACTTACCAAGAGATAAGCAAACATTCTCTGCAGTTCGACCAGGGTTGTTTCGTGCTTGCTCTCTAGACTGCACTGTGTTGAAAAGAATGAATTTTTTAAAGACCAATGCCACGCTTTCGCATATCGTGAAACAGTAGCAAATATAAAGTTTAAAAGTCACCTTAGCTGCCAGAATGGAAGCCCTTGCCTGCGGCATCATGTATAAATGCTGCATGCAGGATGCCATGTAACACGTGGCGCCCAGGTTGGTCAGTCCAACATATCCGCAGTCGGATCTACCGTCCTCGTGCGGCCAATAGTCCCAAGGGTAAGGCGCATGAGAATCTTTGTGGAAAACAAATAGATGAACGTCAATGGGGTGGATGTCACAATAAAACTGGACACGAGAAAACCTAACGGGTCTCGGCACTCACTTGGAGAATGCTGTTGCATAAGCTTGGTATGCAAGATGCAGTAATTTTCGTAGCAGCCTTTACTTAGCTCAACTAGAAGGTCGTATGCTGCAGAACGAGATAGCTGCGACTTGCACAAAGGAAAGTGGCGGTGCTTTGGACTAGGCAATGCAAAAAGGCAATCGAAAATGTGCACCAGAAATTCCTATTCGAAAGACGAAAAATCCGTGTTACCAGACACCATCAACAATAAAACCTCCAACCAACAAAGAAATTAAAAACTCCCGAGTCTCACCTGTCCCTCTTTACCAAACTTGAATGCTGGATTGTGTTTGATAACAGCCGAGCAGAGATTCAAAAGGCCAAAAAGGCCGTCGTCCTCCACGTTGTTCTGCCGAGTTTCCAGAAATTCGCGTGATAATATCGACGAGGCGAGTTGATGGGCCATTCCGTCAAGGTCCAACTGAATTCGCTATGATTAAATTAAATGTTACGAGGACGTGTGCAACAAGCAAAACGTATGACACGGACACGAGAAAATCAACTGCTTAATTTACTGACCAATTCGTTTGAGTTCTCCTTCACCAGCTCATCGTCAAGGCTGTCGAAAAGTCGACAAACGAGCCAAAAATATTCTCGACAAGCTGGTCCGTAAGGCTCTTTATCTTTGTCCCCTTCCGCATAAAGCTAACCCAAGAAGAAAAAAACTTACATTTATTTACCCCGTGAATTCACGCAAAACGGAATTGGAGGCTTTGTAGCGGACACCCTCAAATATTTTGAACAACGTGACACAACCCTTTAAATATTTCGTACAACATAACGGAATCATTTTACATATTTTGCAAAATATAAACGAAGCCCTGAAGTGGGTTTAGATCCTTTGCTTTACATTTTTTTCCAAGAATCCTAAATTTTACATCACGAAAACAGAGTAGTGGACGCATTCACTGACCTCACACCTCGACGGCTTCATGTTCTTTGCACTGTGGAGAAATCCGATGAGGCACTTGAGCAGCGGCACAACGAACACTTGCCCAGTCTGCCCTTCCGAAGTAGTTCCCAGGCAAAGTCTATAAAGACTGCTGCAAACCTCCTGCCGGACTGACGGCTGCAAATTCCAACAATGAACGAATGAAAATCGACGCAAATGTATTGGCCTTGTTGGGATTTTTTGGAGAATTATCTGACCTCTGGATCATCCAGCAGCAAATGATGCAACCACCCAGTCATGTGGGGATCGCTGAAGAGCACGGACTTAACAGTGACACAAGAAAGAGCCCAGCTCAAGAGAAACGACATTGCAAAATGGACGACCTGTCCACGACCTCCCACTCCGATTTTGTAATGGGCACTATCCCTCAGACGGCCAGCGTCGTACAGGATGCTAACGATGCGTTGCGTGACGGATGCAACATCCGACATCATGGTTAACATAACCTTTAAAGAGTAAATCCAAACGTTATGAACCTTCAAGAATGCCAGTTACGGATGTCGGATCGATTAACAAATTACCTTGTTTAGCTTGGGAAGTGTGAGGCGTTCGGTTGTGCCCTTTTTCTGTTTTTTGGATTTTCTCCTCGGGACAGCTGACGAAGAGGGAGTCGACGTGCCCGAGGCAGAGGTCATTGACGTCAGTGCTGCCAAGCTGTCCGAAATGCTCAAAGATTGAGCAGTGCTGTCGTTTTCGAGCGTTTCCAGACCAAGCTGATAGATCAACTTCAACAAATAAGCAAGGCAGTCTTGGTTCCACTAAAACATAAAATATATTTACATGAAGTTTTGGCAAGTGTAGTTAAGAAACAATTTAGTTAAAAACCCGTGAACGACTAACCTCGCTCCATATGCCTTGGTCTTGCACTTGCAGAATTCCCGACATGAAAATGTCGAAAAGATGTTGTAGGCCTCCTTTTTCTACAAACTTTTCCAACGTAAAGAAAAAAACACATTGGTTAACGGGGAAAAATATACTACGAACGAAACATTTCCTTGAGAAATCTCAACGTGCTGCTCACCTGTTTGGCCCAAGAACTATTTTGCGCATTCTTCAAGTTGCTTTCCTGCAAGTTGCGATTGTTTTTGCCGTGTTGGGGATTGTTCTCCCTTTCACCGGCTGAGGGATTATACGCAATGTGGGGTCGTTCTGCCCTTGCCAGGGACTCCACTATTTGCAGGGAGTACATTAACTTGTGGGGCGTTTGGGGGTCGAGGAGAGCTGAAAGACCGTTTCCAGGAGTGCTGGAGCTGCACATTTTATCCTAAAAATTCCACCGCGATAAGACACACAGATATAAGACGCACAGGATAAATTTGAAAAAAGTCCTTAAATTTTTGAATAAAAAACTAACCTCCAAACTTCGAAGTGCTATCAACACTTGAGGACATGTCGGAAGCATCATCAAAATTTCCCAAACTCGCCAAGAGAGCAAATGGCCCTTTGTATGGGGGATTAAGCTCTGTAAAGAATCCATGTACTTTAGATTTAAAAGGGCAATTATTTTTAAATACGCTGTGGAACAACGAATGGAATCCGTCGCTAAGAACAAATTATGACTGACCCCTCCTCGACCAATTGCCTTTAGTTCCCCCAACTGCTGGATCAATCGGAAAAGTTGTTCCAAATAATTTGGTTGAAGCAAAAGCATAGCTGGCAGTTTTTCCTTTGGCGGAGGCGGTAGCACCGAAGCTGGTTCCAATTCCTCCCTTTTCCTAAGTGGGCGTTGAGCACCGACCGACACGAAAACAAGCTGATGGCCAGAAAAATAACAATTAATCCGACGATACGGCCACAAACTAATTTACTTCTTTCGTTACGAAATTTTCAAGCCAAATTCTAACGCGCCGAAAATCACCTGCATGTCTTTAAACCCGAGTTCGCCGATTGTCCTCTCGTCCAAGTCCGTCGTTAGTTCTTGGCCTTGGGTGATGACTCTTATTGGCCCATCGGTGAGTATGGCACCCAAAATGGGGCTTACACCGGATGGCGGAGACGGTGCAGACTGAGGAGTGTCTTGATGGGCAGAAGACGAATCTCCACTTATACTACTGCTACACGTGCTACCATCCTGTGACGTCTCCGCATCCTAAAATCATCATTGTAACTGAGACACACTCCGCAAAATGCACGTTTTTTATAAAATTGCTGCTGGGTTGTCCCTTACTTGATGCCGAGGCTGTGTTCGATGCTGCTGTTGGAAGTGCTCCCACCAATGGGCCACTTCTGCTCGAAGATCTGCCACGTAATCGGAGCTCAACAACTCGAGTATAACCTATCGAACAAAAACAATATTCGTTAGAGACAGCGGGGACCCAAAATCAGAGTAACTGTTTGCAGGATTGATTGCATATTGTGGAGCTGTAAGACTACTAATGCGGACCTTTTCCCCAATGCCAGCTGGTTGAACGACAACTCTGATCGGTGGTATCTGCCTATCGACAAGGGGCCTCTGATGACTGCAAATGCCGTGCCCTTCCAGGTGCCACATCCGCAAATGGTAAGCATATCTACAACGGCCAAAATCGAATCGATTAAATACCACCTCGAGTTAGGCTACTGAGCAGTGCTGCATTAAACGAGTTTTCACCTTCGTTGGAAAGTTTCCAAATGAGTTTTCAGCAACAAGAGCGCCCTTTGGACAACAACCAAGCTCAATTCTTCGCACTAAAATAATAGCCTCGACGTGTTAGTCGTGGATTTATTTGAACGCCGAAGCGAAAGCCGGCAACATGCATACCTGATCTAAATTCGACAAAGCCGAGGTTAAACTTGTCATGCATCTCTGAATGAATTCTTCCTCCCTCTCGAGAGTCCGCGGGTGTCCTGAAACCGCAAAACGAGAAAAAAGCACCGATTATCAGTAGTTGGACTAGCATCTCGTGAAACGGGAAGGAAAGATTTCCTATTTTGATTAAAAGCAACTCACCGTTTATGTAGTAAGTGTTTAAATACTGGATAGCGGTCATACTGACATCTGTACTTTGAGCACGTAAGGCAATCCCCCACAACTGATCCATCCCGCTTAACTAAACACGAAAGGGTTATCAAGGCTACCGCCAACAAACGGCCTTATATATCAGTCGGGTTTCCGTACTTACCCCCCTTTCTCTGTTCTGTTCGCTGTCCTCGGAGAGCTTGGTTATATTGCTCAACTGCTGAATTAGATTTAGCGCCGTCATGCTTGTCGTTTCCGGTTGCAAAAGCGGAAGCTGAATTTCAAAACAAACGCAAAGACGATTTAGAAAATTCAAGTGTGATACCGTAAATGATTTTACATTTCCTGATTCCGCATAATTAGGTTTACTTATTTGTTGGACAATAACTACAAGGACATTAGCAAAAGATCTAAACTCAAAGATGTCGAAGTAAATGGGCACGCACCTTTTCTGTAAAAATGTGCTTCAAAGCGTCCAATCCGAGCGCATGCTGCTCTTTGTTTTTCGCTTGCGTAAGCAGCCAACTAAACAACTCGTCCGCTGTTTCGGGATCGCTTGCCAAGCACGACCAAAGGGCATCTACTTGTTCTAGACTTAAACCTATCAGCAGTGGAAAAGAAACAGGTGAATTTTACTAAGAAACTAAATTATGGAAATTATTATACATTCATGGAAATTAAAATTACTAAAAGCCATTAATCAAGACGCAACATTTCAAAACCAAATTGAACATTCTTTCAAAACATAAAACTTTAAAACAGCTTCAATCAACACAAAAACACTACAAAGTGAATTTTACATACTTTGCACTTTACAAAATATTGTGAATTTACGTCTACGCGATGTCGTAGCAATTCAATACTCACGGAAATAATCCGGGGATCCCCCTGCCGAAAAAATGCAGGTCAAAAACTGAAGCCGCACTTGAATTTCTAAAGGATGACTGTACCTAAAAGATAACCAGCGGATCAGAATGAAAAATGAAAATGCGACGTTCAAAACTGTAAACTAGTCTAGTGTTAAAAAAATAAATGACTAACAGCGTGTTGGGTAAATTTTGTCCAGACTGGACTTGATTGGTGTATGCCAAAAGATTCTTGAAAAACAGTTCCATCATGTGGTGCTCCTTCTCGGCCCACCTAAAGTGAATACAAGTTATAAAATCAACACCAGCATAGGTAACGAAGCTCGTGTCGAGGCTTTGAATCTCACATTGTTATCGTATGCGTGTCCATTCGACCCCTATACTGTTGAAAAGAACCGAATAGCCGTGGTAGCAGCCGTAGAGAGAGATATATGGATTTATTGTTAGCGAGGTTCTGCAGGCATCCTTCGATGAACTTCATTCTAATAATACGATCCGTTGACCAGCAAACGAGATTGCTCAAAACCTTTTCCGCTTCCAAAGCTAAGCCTTTGCCAAGTTTTACCTTTGAGAATGAAACCAAACAATTCCAATAAACACAAAATGTAAAAATACACGAGTATAAAAAGTTGGTAGTCATGTCACAACCACAAACTTACCACTGTTTCGTCTTGAAGCAAATCCCACAACAGTGTTTGACCAGGCCGACACACGCTCTCAATATCTAGACAAGGGCTAAGAAAAGAGCCGATGCCCTTTTGAATACTGGAATGTGCAGCTATATAAATTGAAACAAAGCGGTTTTAAATCCTGTTTATCAGTGCAAAAAATACGAGTAAACATAAGCAGTGCTCATGTTGCTAACGTTATATTTTCGTAATAAATAAAATTTGATTTTGGGACTAAATAGCTAATTCTCAAAACCGACTATAACTTAACTTGAAGGGGCCCCGCTTATCAGACACATCTCGTATAAAATTTCGAGACAAGCTCAACTGAAACAAAATTTGTCTACCTCGGGCATTTGTTTCAATATTTTTTTTTTACAAACCTTTGGCAGTCCTCTGTACATGAGAGCAATATAAAGATGCCATCTTGTTCAAATGGTGCGGCGAGGTGAGATTTGCTTGCGCACTGGTCAACTGAATTAGTTCGTCTTCGCAACCAGATTCCTCACCTTCAAAATCTGCCATGTTTTTCTCAGACTTTGTACTCATTCGCGAGCTACACGTTGCCTCGTCTGGGCTCATGATATCCTCCATCAGATCGCTACAGAACAGGCAATTAAGCATTGTTCAATTTTCACCTTTCGGGCAGACGACAACGACAAATTTCTCGATCGCTTACCTTTCCGGGTGCTGCAGCCTCTGCGACTGCATTTGCTCGAAGTATTTCATGCACTCGTATACCTTCCCATCCACGCTTCTGTCGAGCTGGTTGTACGCGGAAACCGAGGAATCCACGCGTGGCGGTTGAGAGAGTTTCTTGCTTTCCTTTTCGTCGTTGATGGGACTATTTTCTCGGCGCTTCTTCGAGGGAGTTTCGCTATCCTGTTCGAGGCTGGTGTCGGCACCGCCTTCGACCACAGGTTTAAATTCTTTGGTCTCGTCCAATTCGTTTGGACGCTTTTCCTCGGGGGCTTTCTGTTCCTTTTCGGACGTCTCGTTCGTCTCTCGGGCATCCGAAAGCTTCCCTGCCATTCGAGACGTCACGGGAGTGCGACACCTCCTCCTCAAAAGCAACCGCCGCTGGTGCTGCCGATTCAAAAGCGATCGCGATCTCCGCCTTCTGACGGTTTCCGGGGTCTCGTTGTCGCTGCCGGAATCCTCGACTTCGCCGACCCTTCCTTCGCTATCGCTGCTTGCTAAGGACATTGGAACTCGTGGGCCAATAAGAGTGCCTTTGTTGAGGAGAAGGGCAGCCTCTCTAGAATGTTCATCCCCAACGTCGGATTCATTATCAGAGCTTGTAAATGAGTTCTGCTCATCCGGCCTAATAAAAAAGAATGTTTAAAAACGTGTGAATGGCCCATGGCTTGCAATAGAGGTCCGCAGTTCACTACTGAGCATGCACAATACGCTAGCGACACTAGTGGCGAAAAACCGATACAATCTCCAGGGTAAAAACACGAATCCCGTTCAAACTTACCAATTATGTAGCTGCGCAACGTCCGACGGTGCACTTCCTGGATCAGAAGGGCCACTTTCGGGACAATTTTTCACTGCATGAAGAGCTAGTTGGTCCACCTTCAGAATAAGCAAGATACGGGATGTTTTATTACTAATTTTGATTAAAAAAAAAGACCCTTCATGTTCAAAATTTAAGAGGCCAATGGAATTACAATTTCCCCAGGAGGTTCGGTGGTTTCTTCGTCGCTATCCAGACTTATGCTCCTTTCACTGCTGCTAGCCTCGTGCCTGCTTCCTTTGCAGCTGCCTAAACAAACAACGAGAAAGGCCTGCATAAGTACGATGTCGCGGTAATTAGGATTCTACATTTTCATCCGATTAAAACAAACCGCGTGCAATGTCCACTATAGATCCCTTGAGCACGGATGTGAACGGCGTGACGTGGCGATGGAGCCGTGGCTGTTCGCAACCTAGAGCCAAGTTATTCTGCTGCACGTTCTCGTTTGACCAGAGGACTTTTAATAAAGCCGATGTCAAGTACAAAGTCTAGAAAGGAAAATTGTGCAACTTGGAGACAAAAATAAAAGGGGAAAACTGCTTTGATTTGTTTCTTGGCACTATTTTCTAACCTGTTCCGTGTGGTCGTGTGGTTCTAGCCTGCACAACAACCTGTACAAATGAATAACTGGCCCAGGCTCCAAATGCTTGATGAGCGGCAAGAGAAGGTCGTGAACTTGCTTGCTGCAGTGCTTCAGCTGCGCTGCGCACCACATACTATCAACGTGCTCGTCCGTGATGCAGCCCTCCATTGCCAAGAAATTTAAGCAAATGTGGCTTTGCTTGATAATCTAGATGCAGAATTCAAGAAATACGGGATTTGTCGTCTTGAAAACATCCGAGCAGTTTTCGCATTCTCGAAAAACGTAGATGTACGAACCTCAACATGCAAATTTGGGCCAAAAATATTCTCCACTATGCGGTTGTTAATCAGCCAATCGGAAAGTCCTAGTCCCACGACCTCCGTCTCGACAGCATTTTCGGTATTGGCAAGTTCGTTGTAAACGGTGACGTGATTCTGAGATAAAACAACCAAGATGTAAACGAGCGATGAAGATTTTCTTAACCTCGACACATTTCCGTAGAATTGAATCACCACATACGTTAATGTAAGCGATTCCAGCTAATCGCATTGTGAGCGTTGAACTAGTGAAATACTTGAATGCTAGATCTAAGCCTTCCTTGTCGAAGGTCATGTGGCTGTCGAGGGGGTCTTTGACTGCCGTCCACATGAATTCAGACATGCTTCTTGTGCCGGCTGAACGGAGATCCTTGTCAGAAAGCTTGCACATGTACCTAGAAATTAACATCGAATTTGGGTTTAGAAATCGCCACGCAAAACGGAATTTCGCGGATGCTTGTTGCAAAATGAAGTCACTCGCCTAATTACGCTGGAACGCAAGGGAACGAGATATTTGATGACAGCAGCTACATTCATCCACAGTTTAAGCTAGAAACGAGAGTAGAATATTTCACGATAAAGCTACGCGTTACGACTGCACGACTAAATGAAATTTGAAAGCGTAAAATGTGCTTACATTCGATACAATGGAGATCATTGTCCTTGCCAGGCAGAAAGGCAGGACTTCTGGGGTTGCATTAATAAAGCAGGCAACCATTGCCAATAGAACGTCATGATCACAGAAAAAGCAAACATTGCGCAATAGTAGAATGGGAATTTCGGGATCCTGGTTGTACAAAAGATGAAGTCGGTCAAAAAAACACCCCGTGCATAGCAGGTTTTAACGGAGTCAAATCTGAATATTAAAGCTTACGTTTATATCACAGTGTACACTAAGTATGGTAGCTTCTTGCTGGGAAATTTCCTGTAAAAATTGTTTTTATGCCACAATGGTGAGACTGAGCAATAATTCTGAGGTAGCCTACTGGAACGTGTAACAAGCACTGACGCATACAGAAAAAAGGAGGGAAAACCACAGGAAACGTCAATTAAGGTTGACCATCGGTATGTCCGAAGCCATCCAAAATAAATTCTGTTGTGCTTTCAAAATTTGTCCAAAACCCAGTACATTTTCTGGTAAAAATTGAAGGGTTTTAACGCTCATCCCTTAAATTTCCAAGGACCCCCACGTACAATTACTACCATATTTTTCCAAAAAGCTCTCTCCGTATTATTTCAAAAGTTTCCAGTTACAGATTTCGAAAATTGATTATCGTAGACAGGGTTTTGCTTTTACTACATCGGATTTTCCAGAGTAACCCGACTTTTCCGAGGTGCTAAAAATGTACTGGGCATCTCTAACAGCGCTGCCTTCCCTCCTTTATTCGTGTCGTGTCAATGAAATGAATAACAAAAACAGTTCTTACTTCTAACTTGGAATGCACGCTATGCTTATAGGCTGTGTAATGGGGGAAATTGGTCTGGAACACTTTGGTTGCGAACTGCAGTAAATGTTCTTTTTCCTCCAAAGTCCAATTTACGATTGGCTTACTTAGAGCTTCGGTTGATGAAGCCGTTGAGGCTTTTGTATCTGCTGGATTGGATGCCTCCGCTGCCTTGACGGGCTCTGTAACTTTCTTCTCCTCTATGTCAGTTACTTCCACTATTTCGAGCATGTTTTTATCCTCGCCCTCGTTCGCTTTGCCATCCTTATTATCGGTTAACGTATTTTCTTCGGACTCGGAAACGCGGACAAACATAGCGAGCGCAGGAGGCTTCCCCGTTTCCATGGAGCGAATTAATTCCAGTGTGGCCCACAGAACTCCTTGAATCAAATGGTTGAAGCGGTCGTAGTTCCGCGAATCCTTGTATATGCACATGCACTGCCTTTATGCAAATGAAAAAAGAACAAGTTTTCCACAATGCAATTTTCGAAAGGCAAAAAAAGATATTACGAGGCAGAAAAATTCACTGCCTTACCTTTGCCCCCATCCTTGTACGTAAGTGCAGACTGTTGCAATTTCACTTTTTGAGAGTCTCTTCTTTGGACCCCAAAGGATTTCCGGGTCACCTATAACACAAATGCAAACATTCAAAACACAAGGTTGATAGTAGTATTTAATGATAAAATGTTGAGGTACAGCACTTGGCTTAAAGATAGATGATGATCATTATCAGTATTGCTCTCGGGTGACAATTTTTGAAATATAACAGAATCATTAATTTGCTTTTTAATAAAAATAGTTAGAGCCAGAAATTTTCCATCTAAAGGAAGGTCAAACTGTCCATTATCAGAAATGAGTCAATGGGAGAATAATTAATATTTCCCCATTCCATATTCGGGGAATAGTATTTAATGCTACCATGTTGTGCAACACACTCAAAAAACAATTCATTCATAACATCAACAATTATATATAATTGTTTCATAATACCAACAATTAAATATAATACAAGTGCCATCAAATAGACACATTTAAGATAATCCATCCAGATTCACATAGGAAAACCATAAATTAAGTAGCTTTTGACAATCTAAATACCAGAATACGCAACACAAAACAACAGTTTGAACAGTGAAATAATAATCCAAAATCTCGATAAGAAACCTGGATTGAAGACGCAAATTACACTGATGGATATTTTAAAAGCATAAATGAAAACATTGGACAATTCTCAAATTATGAATCAGAATCCAATGAACAAATTCCAATAGCCACATAGTAAATTTCTAGATTATAAATCTACAAAACTCGTGTAATAAAAAAATTTAAAAAAAGCACATGACTATGTTTTTACTCCGGTATCACAAAATGTGTAAATTACATAATTAGGAGAATAATATCGAGTGTTACTGGATGCCTAGCTGTCACTGATGCTTTGACATCATATTGGTCTATGATAACAGATAAATTATCCCGTTCCGTATTACACGAAACAGACTCAACCTTCTTGTATAAGCTTAAATGTTAAATGGACCCAAATCTCAATGGGACGTTTGAACCCAGACGGTCTAGTTCAAGGTCTAGGATTATAGCGAACAATAAAACTTGACCGATATATGGATTCAAAATTACGAAATAGAGGACACCGCCTCTAGAAATTTGTCTCAGAATTTCGTTTATAAGCGATGCTAACGACTCCATATATCACGAGCTATCGGCTCTTGATGTGCAGTAGTCGAACAAAATAATTAAAAGAAAAAAGAAGAACGCTGCTTCCATAGTAACTTACACGTAGCTAAGACGTCCAAGATTTCAGTACAAGAATCGCACATCTTCCGGGCAATAAAACCTCTCGTAAGGTTGCCTCTGGCGACGGTGGAGTATTCAAGTTACACTAATGAGCACATTTTGTACGATTTAAATTAAACATATAAATAATTAATCAATGTCCACACATTACCGCAAAATAGCTAGTGGCAGCCATTTTGAAAATGTGATTGTGTGACCAACCAAGTCCGTATTCGATATCATTACATCCACATTTAGAAACTGTTTAATTATTAATTTTGAAATAATATAATTACAATAATTTATAACAAAGATTACTTTACAATACTAAATGTTAATCTTTATTATAGTTTTGGTCTACTTCTAAGTATCAAATATTTAAACATAATAAATCGCTATGTAAATACACGTAATAATCTGGTCACAAAGTTATCAGATAGGAATATCAAAATGGCGCGAAAATGTTCAAAATTCAAAAAAGCCGCACAATTTAGAGGAACGTAAATTATGAAATTTTTATTTTGGAGTGTTAAAGTTTTATGGATACTATAGAAATGTATCCACAATACTGCAGGTTGTCAGGAGTTTCAAAACTACAGTTTTATGTTTCATATTAACATTTTATTCTTAAAAGCTATAAAAAATGTTATTATTTGGAAAAAAACATTTTTATCTAAGATGTTATTGTTGGCTCCTCGAAATGGAGTTCAAAGCTCTTTCATATCAATTCGCATGATAAATTGTTGATAAAAAACAATAAAATGAGCAATTTATGTTCAGTAAAACTATTACTGGGCGCGCAACAATATCACACAAATGTAACTATAGGTATGCAAAACAAAAACAATATGCTGCATATTTCATTGTTTTTCAACCCATTGCACACTTACGGTAAACCATTTTGTAATAAAATGTAAACATTTTAACATATATGTGTTTTGTGAAATAGAATTACCAATCATACATGTAAACGACAGGTACTTTCATCTAATTATTGTATAGATTATTGAATTATGAAAACCATCAAAAAATGTATATTGAATATGATCAATTTCAATGATAAAATTGTCAATCTTCCGATAATCTCAACCAGTTTAACGCGATTGGTGGAACTCGATCGTACAAGGAAGTATTTGTTCGAAATGTTAAGATAAGATTAAAGTGAATTTGCAGAACGTAACAATGAAAGATTTGTAAGCTTTACTTAATATGGAGAATTTTGTTACAAGTTTTTAAGAAGGATTTAAGAAGTTGTAGTTTTTGGATGAAGCTCTAGAATGTGATTTAAGAAAAAAAATGTCAAGAAATTCAACACTTGACGGTAAGTCAGTAATGTTTTTTAACCGGATTAACAGTAAATCAAGATATTATACAATTAGCTGAATTTCTGACAACGATTATCTTTTTTAAGAGCTCAGGAACTTAGCAAGATTACTGGAAGCAAGCATCAGAAATGGCAATTCTGAAGATGCAGCGACGTTTGCACAATACTTAGCCTCGCAAAAAGTTCAATGCTGTATTCAAATGTAAGCTTTATGCCTATTACATTTACAATGATTACAAAATCTAAATATTAAATATCAGCTATAAAAATCAACATTTTTAAAAATCTCGAATGTGTCAAAACCAACTTCTTATTGAATAAAACCTCGATTATCCGAGCCATGTGAAATAAAAATATATGCGCTTTAAATTTTCAAAAACAAACAAACTGCAGTCTTTTTTCTTAAAGTTTAAAATGTACTTTATACATTTTTGTTCTCCAAATGATGCTACATACTGTATATCTATGCATTTATTAGCCTTATAATAAATAAATATAATTTATTACAAATTGTTTTCCTTGTTTTATGTAAAAAGAAAAGCTTAAAATTAATAAAATACAATACATATTTGGGAAATAATATTATCTTTTAATTAGAATCCGTATTATCAGAATTTTGGCTTATTCAAGGTAGGCTTGATTCACCTTAACTCGTATAATCGAGGTTCTGATGCGCAATGGTTTGTTACATCAGTAATTTGATTTCCGGTCCGTTTATTGGTAAAAAAGTCAAGAAACCGAAGAAGAATTTGATACGCAAGACGCTTCGGATCCTCGTAAGTTATCATAATTAATGCTTACTTTGATATTAACCCATATAAGCGATGTTTAAGGTGATCACATCAATCTTGTTTTCAGATGATGGAGGCTGGAGATGTAATGTTTGCACCTTCATCAACATCCCCAAACGACCGGGTTGCGAGATATGCGGTTCACCCTGTCCGTTTGAGAACGCAGCAACAGTCAGCGATGATGAAGTCGACAAGTACTGGAAAGATGCAACAAAAGAATACGAGGATACTGAACGTGAGCAAGTTATTCCAGAAGTTATTCCAGAGACTGGAGGAATCTTCGATGAACTTCTTCGGCTGGACGACCAGCCTATAATTTGGAACGTCGAAGAGTTTGAGTGTATCATCTGTATGCTGAAAGTCGAGAGTGGAGAGGGCATCACGTTACACGAATGTCATCACTGTTTCTGCAAGGATTGCTTAGTGAAATATATTTCGATATCAGAAAAAACGAACATCGATTGTCCTTTTAAGGATGAAGAATATGAGTGTGAGAGCACTCTGCAGGATAGGGAAATCAAGGCGGTAAGGTCATCGGCATGATTACTCAATTCGGGCACGTTTATTCATATAATTTAGCATTTTTTAAAAATGTGCAGCTGAAACAACACAATTTCTGGTGTTGTTTGGAAACTGAAATATAGTGGAACCTTGATTATCAGAGTTGTTATGGTCCGAGCCTACCACGAATAACCGAAAACTTGAATATAACCGCGGTCATTTCGTATTTGAAATTAATTATAAATACTATTATTTCCCCAATTTATATCGCATTTTATAAATTTTAAACTTTTTGATATTACATAAAGCAAGGACTTATAATAATAATTACAACAAGGAATTTGTATTGTCTGTTTATCACTTTTAAATGTTGCATAAAACAATGACATTTTTTGCGTTTTTAATGGAAAATTACAAATAAAAGATGTATTTATTATAAGGTTATTTTAAATTATGGTACATATATTTTGTATTACGCACAGCTCTAAAAATATGGTTCTCTGATAATCGGGGTTCTACCGTTATTTCTAAAAGAACCTTAACAAATTTGTATAAAAATGTATAAATCTGCAAGAAATCTGATAGTTTTGCACATTTGAGAATTGTACTTTTACTCCAGTTTTTCTAAGATTTTTTTTGGATAACCCATAGTTAAAAACCACAAAACTGTTAAAACATAATTTTTAAAATCCAAATTTAAAGTTTGATGTAGGATTGCACTCGTTCCAGCTGGTTTCGCCGGATGTTTATGAAAAATATCAACAGCGGAGCATGGTGGCAGCAGAAAGGGCAGATCCAAACACCTTCCATTGCAAGACCGTAGACTGTAAGGGCTGGTGCTTCTACGAAGACGACGCCAACGAATTCATGTGCCCCGTGTGTTCTATGATCAACTGTTTAACGTGCCGGGCCATTCACGAAAATAAACAGTGCAACGAATACCAGGAATGGTTGAGACATCAGGCGCAGAGCGACGAGGAGGCTCGAAAAACAACGGATGCACTAGAGGTCACCCAAAACGCCCCTTTTATCCAAAAACTTAAATTAGAATCTAGCCCGTTATCAAAACTTAGCTACTACTTTTTTCTTAACAGCTAATGGTGAAGAGTGGTGAGGCACTTCACTGTCCTTCCTGCGCAATAATCATCCTGAAAAAGGGAGGCTGCGACTGGATTAAGTGTTCTGTCTGCAATAAAGAAATCTGCTGGGTTACCAAAGGACCCCGATGGGGAAAAGAGGTAAGTAGATGTAATTAATGTGTATAGCATGACCAAATATAATGTACAGCAATTAATTCTTTTTCAATCTAGGGAAGGGGCGATATATCCGGAGGATGTCAATGCCGCGTGAATGGCGAGCCATGTCATCCAAATTGCAAAAATTGCCACTAATGACAAAAATGAGTCAATTTTATACACAATTCATATCACTTTCACTATCATATCACTTTTTGTATTTTGATGTTTAGATCACAAATGAAAGTCCAATAAAACAATTAAAAACAATCTTGCCAAAAAAGAAGGTTGTATTGCCTAAATTAGTCATTAAAGCAAAATGATCTCTAATTTTGCTAATTGTCATATTAATTTGGCAGTTATAACACAGACTTGAAAAATTAGAAAACCACAGTAGAATCCAGATTATCCGAGCCATGCGTAATACAAAACATTCGTGCCATAATTTTTTTTTTAAATCCATGAAGGACTTCGTTAAAAAAGCGTACCTTGCAATTGTTATTTAATTTGTATTTTTGGATTGTTTGGTAATTTATAATACAGTGGAACCTCGCATAACGAGCATAATTCGTTCCGGAATCTTACTCGTAATGCGAAACACTCGTTAAGTGAAACACAGACTGATGTAGCAATGGCACGAAAACTTCCATCGCACAATTCGGGGATTCCCCTTATCACGTCACTCGTTAAGCGAGTCATTTTTTGACAATTCATATTGCTCGTTATGCGAATCACTCGTTAAGCGAGGTGCTCGTTAAGCGAGGTTCCACTGTAAATATGAAGAGAGGAAGTAACACAGTCGCAGCCGATTTTTAGAGGAACATCCTATCATAACATTTGCCTGGAAACAACTGTGGAAACTTTGCAAAAAAAGCTGAAAATGTACTGTATACATTCTTGCTTTTAAAATATTGTTAGATTTTACATTAGCCATGTCTATTTTTACGACAACAACAAAACGCAAATGTATATTTTTCATTGTTTTATGCAAGTTTAAAATTGATCAAATTCAATAAAAATTATAGAAATATTAGTATAAGATACTGAATTTAATTTAATAATTTTTCAAACTTCCCTCAGTCAATGGGCGCATGATGTATGGTCCACCATCAAAACGTTTTCCATCCGACCCCCTTGTTTCGCGGCATGATCCATCATAGATTGAAGTTCTGCATCCGTTACCATTTTCTTTTTGGAGGCAATTAAAAGAGCTAAAGACCAAACAAAGTCCGTTAACAATTACAAAATCACTTCACAACAGAGTGTCTGACTACCAACAAAAAAAACACTACATACTTTCAGGTCCTTGGAAACTTTCTGGGCATGCCGCATGGATGAGGAAATCGTTATCCAGGTGCAACACCGTGGCATGCATTATAATCTGTTTTCCTGAAAATCAAAGATTTTTAATATCAAATTAGAACTATTTTACAATATTTCGGCAACACATGGTTTGAAATCCTTACCGTTAAATTCCATCCAATACAAAAACTTTCCACGGGCTTCGGAATCAGCGGTAATATTGGCCACTTGCACGACAGTCTCCCCTTTTCTGAGCACGAATATTTAACAAAACAACATATAAAAACGAACAGATCAAAACGAAACAAATAATACAAGGCCAAGAAAACTAGCCCAAACTTACACAACAGATGCAAAAGTGTAGTTAATCAAGCCAGTGGTGGAGTCGTTACTAAGCGAAATGTTCAAAACGTCACATTTTGTCTGAAGTTTGCCGCCCACTGGACCGGTGTATTTCAGCACGTACCAAATCCCATTCAACTGAACCAGAAAAATACTTTAACACATCGTTCATCGCAAACTTCGAAACACTCGTCGCAACTTACAAGATTTAAATCGACATCGGAAGCAGCCGTCGCATTGTGACAATCCATCGGAGCGGTCGTGTTTTCCGTTGCAAAAACGCAAATAATTCCAGAAAAAAAGACGAAGAGGAGCATTTCTCGAGAGATTGCCATGCTGAATAACCGAACAAGTTTCTAAAGGGAACAGGATAAAGCACCCGGCACAGCTAGCTATCGAAAACAATTCAGCCAGTCATGTTTAGCTATAAATATTGTCCATTGAAGCAGTAATTAAGTTCAATTATTCTTACACAATTGTTTTGGATCGACTTCAAGAAACCAATCAAGAGTAAATATTGAAGCCGTGGACTAATTATGGAATTTGCCAGAAAGTTTTGTCCATTAAATGGTCAATTAACTCTTGCATAATTGCAGGATATACCATGCATTTGAAATTTTGCCAAAAGGTGATAAGTTTTGTTTGATACGAAGCCTTGGCATGGTTTCTGAGCCAGAAAATAAGCAATGTACAAAGCTGTCGTAGATTTCGCATTTAATGTTCCCGATGACAAAAACAAAAAAAAACAATTTCTCAACTTGGCGATTAACTGATAGATACCAGGGGGTGAGACACCCTATTGCTAAAGTGATGTCTAAAGATTTCCTACATTAGCTGCAAAATAGATTCTTATTATGCCACATTGGTATTCAGCTGGAAACGTACAAGAATCCTGGAGTGCTGGAAACATGTTCCGGTCTTTCCGTTATTGCTTCACGTGAATCCGGTTCACGGCACGAGAAAGTTCGTTATCGCGATATACTCCATATTCAGAACTCCGGATTTAATAAAAATTTACGCCCATTTGGAAGATGTCTGCATACCTAATAAAAACGTAAATAACAATAAAATCACGTAAAAGTGTAATTTAAAAATTATACGCATGAATCAAGTAAAATTATGTTTTTCTCAGCAACCAAATGTCCGGTTTAAAATCGGAAAAATGTGTTTTGTAGACAATTTATTCCTGTTTATAATTCGCCTAGTGTGAAAAGGATTTCTGCTGAATTTCTCTGGAGAATAGCCTGCAACTTGTGCGGCTACTTCTGGTGGAGTGGTCATTACATCGAGAAACCATTAATTAACAATGTGTCTCATTAAGCTCTGAAAATCAAATTGTATTCAGAAACACTCACAGCCACAGAGAGACAACAATGCGCATGGCATAAATAATGCAAATTCGGGTTGCTTTAAGTTCAACATTTTTCGCCTCAGGAATTTTATGCAAATTAGGCAAATTATAAAGAGGAACAAATTGTCTACAAAACACATTTTTACTTGAGCGTAAAAAATATGAATTTCTCTAACTGATTTCCAATAGCCTGATTCATTTTGTTATAAATGTATTTGACACAGAATATATTAGGTAACGGAGGAAAAGTATTTCGAAAATATTGTTTTAGGTCACTTTGAAAACGTATATTTATGTATTTTAATAAAAAAAAAAAAAAATATTATTTCAATGAATTTTCAATATATTTCAATAAATTTTCAATATATTTCAATAAATTTTCAATATATTTCAATGAATTTTCAATATAGATTAATTATTTCAAATACTTCTCACCATTCATGTGAAAATAAAAAATTATATAAATCAGGGTGTCCAACAAATTTGCTGGAATGAAATTCAGTATATTTCAAGTATTTCAAGGCTCCTCCCTCAAATTGGACTCCCTTCCAAGACGAATTACGGAATATATTTCCTAAAAGTCTGAGCATTTTTCTAGAAAGTTTGAAAACTAGTTTTTTCATTTATTTATTTCCCAACGCATACTGGAAATTTCAGCATCAACTGCTGTTTAACACTAATTTCGAGCGTAATTCCCAACTTTTACGAGGAGTTAAAAAATTCAAGTACATTTCCCGACAAAGCCGTCAAACGTGTTGTGACAGCTACGAGAGGAGGCTAGGTTACAAAAACTAAATATTCTAATGAAATATTCTAATAACCTAATATGGTTAACAGTGACTAACCATGATGTTGGACGGAGCTCAGCTCCTGGGTAGATGCTTCGATCATTCGGGCAATGCGTTCCATTTGACGATCAACAGGTGTCCACTGAGAAAAATCGTCGTTTTCGGAATACACCTTCTTGGCGTCCAACTTATCGGTCACCTCCATCAGTCCCTCTAAGGAAAGCTGGAAAGATAATTACGATTTGAGCGTTTCTAAAACACGGAACATCATCGAGATCCGGGACGAGCTAAACAATGCGCACCTCTTTTTTTATTTTGTTCTCCGCCGGGCAAATGCTCGAAGCGTCTGCCGTTTTCATGAACTCCACGGCGGCTTTGAAAGTTACGAAACTAAAACTAAAATTGGCAGTTTTCAGTCACGTAAAGTCGTTTGTATATGTAACGAGCACAAGGAGTACGAAAAAGCCTTTGACGTTTACCTATGAACATCTTTAGGCGAGACGCTCCAAAGGAAATGTTCCAAATAAAAAATATTGCTTGCTAGACGGTTAAGTCGAGCTCGTACAATGGCTGTAAGCTTTGCGACAAGAATTTTTCGTACGTAAGTATCAGAAAAAGTGAATTTTAAATATAACGGCAAGCTAAAAATCGGACGTACCAGCACGGGAATGAGGTCGTCGGATGTTAAACATGGCAAACCACCTATTTAAAAATATCAAAACACAAATGTTACAGCAATCCACAATATAAAAATTCTAAAAATAAGTAGCTAATAGACCTGGTGGTGTTAGCAGTCCCCGAGTTTCTAACAAATGCTGCTTTACCTCCGCCATCGCAAGATCCTAAAGCGAATAAATACAAATTAGACAAAAAATTCTGCCAAAGTTTTGCAGAACTTATTTAAAAACAATTACATACAACGGTATTCTTCAAGCACTGAATTTTCTCTCTGGGGCACGATAAGCTATCCAAGCGAGCTAATTCGACAATCTAAGCAGAAAAAAACAGTATTGGGTAGCAATTCCGAAACACTGTCAAGTACATAAAAATTACAAATTAAAACTAACAGTTGCCGGAATAGGACACGAAAACATCTCGGTGGCACCCAGTTGTGCAGCCGTTATTTCCATGAGGTTCAATTCTTTTAATTTTGTGGTCAGACCCTGGTCTTCTAGATCAAACCTCTGACAGATAATCGGAAACAGGCGGTTGTGAAGACCAGTCATTATATAACTGAATAAGAAACAATTTAGAAACACCAACTTTAATATCCCAAAGTTGCTTAATGGATATTTTAGAACATTTTGTTGTAAATACTTAACCAAATACATATTAATTAAGTCATACCTTTCGACAATTGTTTGCAATATGGAAGACGTTTGGTTACCCAATTTTTCTTGAGTGTAAATTTCCTAAAATTTAATAGGTCACATAATTATTTAAATTAGCCGGTGAAAAAATGCTGTAAACATTAAAGTAGCAAACAGCGTAATTTACTTTGGTAGATTTTTCCACAACTGAGCGTAGTTTTTGACTGGCTTCTTCGAGGTAATCAGGAAGTAATAAGTAGTTTTTCACAATACTTTCTATTTTATCATCCAAGTTTTTCAAAGCCTGTAAGTAACGTAACCCTTATAAGAAAAACATCAATTTAAACTTCTGAGGAAGAACAAATAGTTCAGTGAAATCTCGATAATTTACACTGTTTCTTTTTTTTTTTAGAAAATCACAAGTATTTATATTAAGGATAACAAATACATTTTTAACAAAAAAATTTTGTATATAACGAGAAAAAAGTGCCGAACATAGTATTGATATCAGAATAAATCTTACCTTTCCATTTTGCAAATTTTGTAGAATCCTTCTACAACTAAATGCATTAAAAAATAACTTTAAAAAATGTCTAAGGCACGACTAACAGACATGGCTAAAACGTTTCATCTTACTCTGCTTGCGTTGCTGTCGAACTTCCTTCCAGCCAGCTGGACGGAAAATCGAGTTCTACGAATTCGTTTAATTCCCGTTTCATCTAAAATTGCAATACAAATTCTCGTATACTCGATACCTTATTAGAAACTTAACAATGCAAATTTAGGAATAGGAATGCAATTGCACAAACCTTCGATAGATTTCCCAAAGGTTGATCGATAACATATATGTAAAATGGCTTGCCATGCTGATTTTAAATACAAACAAACATCAAAGTGGCAATCTCTATAACAAAGTTAGCAGCATCAAAGTACGAGCTTAATCCTACCTCGTTATACCCAACTTCTTCACCAATAATTCTAACAGGGGAATTAGAATCTGGAAATCCTAAAGACGACAATTTTGAATGATATTAGACTTTTACTGGTACAAAGAGATATTTAGAAATTTGAGAAAATTTTATCTGTTCACCTGAGAGTCGCTTAATGACAGAATCTTCTATTTGTAGAGTTTTGGTATCACTTCCAAATGCGTTGATAAACTCGCTAAAAAGTGTTTTAGTTTCCAAATTTTAATAAAAACGTTCAAATTAAAAAAAACTGACAAGTGTTTTGGTTACCTTTTAAAATACGGAGAAGGCTTTAAAATATGTGAATCTGAAAAGTCGGTAAGTTAGAAACACGTTGGATTCATTTTGCATTACAACTGTACAACAAGAGGTTAATCGACTCACTCAAAACATCTTCAGTAACTTCGACATTTTTCAATGACTCGTTACTCGGTATCAGAATACAGCAGCCGACAATCTTTTGAGCAGATTCATACTTTTTTCTGTATTTACTCTAAAAGAGCATAAATGCAAGCAATAAAAAGGGTTTCAAATGCAATGTGCGGTTGGGGAAAAATGATTGACATGGACTTTGACGTTTATAGATAACAATCTTTACTCTTAGGAAATCTTCATTCCCTCATCCCGATAACGACAGATAAGACTTATTTCACCTTGTAATTTAACTACATTAAATGTAGTCAAATAATTTTATAAGCCAAAGATGGCCAATACCAGCAATGCAAAATTGTGCTGCTGTCAGAAATTAGCTTAGCGGTAGAACTTAGATTTCCTCGCGGAGAATGAATTGGCAGCGAAAAACGTGAAATTTACGCAAACTTTAAACAATATGCCCAATTACCCAAAATATAAAGAGATGGTGGACGACTCACTGTACATGAGGCAAGTTAAGTTTTACAGTAAAGTGGTTGTGAAAAGTTACATTATGGCTGTCATTTTAAAATCCTTAATTAAAAACTTGCACTACAAGCTGGAAAACTTGTACTGCTAGATAACAAAACTCCAGTATTTGAGATTCAGACAGTGCATATGTGTACAAGACAAATATTGGGGAAATGTGCCTGCAGTGTCCACAATAACTAGTGAAAAACTTACACTACAAATACTGTATTTTCCGGGTGAACTACATGCATATTAACATTTACTTACAAGAAACACATCTCATGTGATTAAATTAGTTTGGAAACAACAGCAAATTGCCAATATATACATCTACAAATACACATAATACTAACGGTGACCAATACTAACACAACTGACATCCAAACTTACTTGCAAAGCCAAATACATAGGATTACAATCAAGCTCCTCCATTTTCGCTTCCGACTATACTTGTGCGGTTTTTGAAATCAATCTGCTATCTTTTCAACTCCAAGTAATAATGCTAACGCTTATAAACTTCCTTCATTTTGAAAGACCAGGAACAGATGAATTAATTTTTTTAATGTTAAATGGAATGCCAAATAGCACTGTGAGAGGGCGCTGATACCAAAATGTAATGACGAGACCAAAAGGCGGGTAATTCAAAATAGATTATAAATAATTTAATAACAGATAGAAGTCACACGCACAAAACCCAATTAAGAATTCTCGATTTCTTTGAATCTAGACGAAATAAAGGTAAAATCAATAAACGAATATGTCATAGCAGGATAGAACCGCAGAGCGAGACTTACTTGCATTGCGGGCAAGTGTAGAACACTGTCTGCCCTTCATCTGCGGATCGTGTTTGTAGAGTAGCGTAGGTCATCCCCTCGTGTCCGCATTTTGAACATTTCCGATCGACCTAAATACGTAAGATTAATAATGCAACAATCAATATTCGAAAAACATCACGTCGGTGCCTAGGATGTTTGCACAAATAAACAGAGTGGAAATTTCCAGCTTATTTGCACGGAATTTTACATTCTCGAAATTGCAATATTTTCAGATAAGCATCCTGTGAACTTTTGGAATATCGTGCGTCAACTTTCGACTTGAGACACAATAATGAATCATGGTGATAATGTTTCACCAATTAAAGGGCCTAGTTGCGTGGCTTAAAGCCTAGATCAATGTTTCCAAATTAAATTTAGTCACAAAACACTTATTTTTTTGTAGAATATATTTAGGATGAAAGCGTGCAAATGTGGTTACCAAAGGTCCTTCTGGAATCTCTGATGCAGCTTTAGTTTTTTTCATCCATTCAGGCTGAGGGAAAGCAATTGAGGTGACAACCTCATCGACAGCAAATGCTTAAAAAAATAATAACACAAAATTAATGAGATGTCTTTACTTATATTGTGGGATTTGTGATATGATTATGAAATTAAGTACTAACCACTTTGATCATTTTTGTATCGACACACTCGACAGGTCTCGATCAAATTCATATTTGGTAATATGGATCCACATTCAGAGCAAAAACCATATTCTGGCAAAAAGCACGTTGTCTCAGCCATTTTTTAATTGGGAAATCGTATGCACCTTAAATGATCGAATAAATATATTAGGCTTAACGTAAGCGGCAAACGATCAGTTGATTTTCGGGTTAACATACAATGCCGTGAATAAAATATGTATTTACTAACTTCTAGATTTGCTCAATAACACATAGTCACATATATATCAAGAATATAATTCCCACCGTTTAAAATTAGCTTAAATTACTTACTTTCACACACCTCGTGTCTGATGGTTTTGATTTGAGCGTCTGCTTGACAAGGGTCTTGGTCCAAAAAAAAGAGAATAATACACCCTAGCAGGACTCCGTACATCGTCGGTTGGCTTACTTTTAGTGGCCAGCTTACTCTATGTCAAATATCAGCCGTCTTACTCGGCTTACATCACAGCCGTCTACATTGGTTTACTTGTTATTAATGCTGGCTTACACTGTGTCTAGCATCGGCTTATATTGTGTCAAATGTCGATTGCCAATTTCGGCTTACGTTGTGTCGAATGTCGGCGTACTTCACACAGCCCAGGGGGCGCCAAAAATCGGCATATGTTTTCACTTTGAACCTCAATGGCTGGTGTTAACTGTCACATAATCAACTTCAGTTGTACTTTATTGATTTTAGCGGCGTTTTTCGTGTCATTCTTAATTAGTGAGGCGGTAGATGACATTTATTGCAATGCCGCCAATAAAAACGACTGCGAGGCCCCGGGAGAACAGAAATACACAAAATGTAAGTAACAATGCAGGTAAACATCCTCACAGGGGCTTTGTCAAAACTACCGTTTTACTAATAAATGTGGTTTCTTTAAAGCCGTTAACTCTAAGTTCAAGTCTTATTTGGAGTTGATAGAAACAGCTTTGAGGGACTATAAACCATGTAGAAATTTTTCCTGCTACAACAGGTATTTATGTGTTGCTCACAGCTAATATGTGCAATTAAATATAACTGCATGCCATTGTCACTTTCATTGATTGACAATAACTTCCATATTTCATTCCTCATAATCCAGGGTTATAAAAGAGGATCTTGAACCATGGACCAAAGAAGGCATCGACAAAGTATTGGTCGAATCAATTCGAGATCGCGGAACATTCTACCAAATTATCGATCACAGGCTATACAGAGAAAAAAACTGCATGTTCCCTTTCAGGTATTTCCTTTCGAGTCACGGAGCCTCAAACTTGGGGCCCCTAGGCATTACTTGCTTTTCCTACTCGATAGTTACGGCCCTGGTCAGACTAGTGCAAGCAGAAAAGTAACATAGTTCTCTACTAACAAGCCCTAACATAAATATGATTTCCGAACAGATGCAGCGGCGTGGAATATTTCATATTAAAGTTGATTAAAAAGTTGCCCGACATGGAATTTGTATTGAATACACGGGATTGGCCACAGGTGCCGAAAAATCAAGGACCGCTACCAGTTTTCTCGTTCAGCAAGGTAAAAAACGTGAAATGACTTTTTGCGAGGATCTCTTATTACGAGAAAGTTTACGAAAGCTGCTGTTTCAACTTGATACAGACATCAAATTATTATGACATCATGTATCCAGCTTGGACGTTTTGGGAAGGAGGTCCTGCAATTAATCTTTATCCTACTGGATTGGGTCGATGGGATCAGCATCGTGATAAACTGAACAAGTATGTCGGTTTTAAAGATTTTAGAGTTGCGACTGTCGGCGAACTATTTTAACCGTTTTTTTTTTAGAGAAAGCACGCTTTGGCCTTGGGAGAAAAAGCAATCGATGGGATTTTTTCGTGGCTCCCGTACCAGTTCGGAACGCGATGCGCTGATCTTGTTATCGCGTTCCGACCCCACGCTGGTCGATGCCAAATACACCAAGAATCAAGCATGGAAATCCGAGGCTGTGAGTTACGATGCGTGCATTTCAAAATTCGTCCACGAAACAAATTGTTTACCGAGTATCTCCCGATTTGTCAAATTGCTAGGACACTTTGGGGGCTCAACCAGCTTCAGAAGTCCCGTTAGAAGAACATTGCCACTATAAATACCTGTTCAACTATCGTGGAGTGGCTGCGAGCTTCCGTCTTAAGCATCTCTTTCTTTGCAATTCGCTTGTTCTGCACGTTGGAGAGGAATGGTTAGAGTTTTTCTATCCGCTGATGAAGCCTTGGGTTCACTACGTCCCAGTGCCGAAAGACGCAAACCAAGATCAGCTGAAAGACATCCTAGAATTCGTGAGAGAAAACAACGACGTCGTGAGGGAAATATCTCAGAGGTGAGACATGATTAGAACACGCGCAAAATACCAAAGTCCTCGCTCTCATTGTGTGTGTTTTTTTTTCAGGGGCTTCGACTTTGTCTGGCAGCAACTTCGGATGGAAGATGTTTTGTCTTATTGGAGAAAGCTTCTCGCCCAGTATTCGAAGCTAATGACTTACCAACCGACATTGGACAAATCATTAATGCAAATCAAGCCACGCAAGTCGTGAAAAATTAATCAGATTTTTATATTTTGCACAACACCGATAAATTAAATGAATTTCTTATAAAATCGAAATCCCGATGTATTATTACGGTATTAACCGAAATCCATTGAATTATAAAATTGAAGGATCCTTCAAAAAATGAAGGATTATTCAACATGGCAATTAAAACATCAAGAATTCCAATTAGGTAGGAAGTAGAAAGTGCCAACTTTTTTTAGTTATTTTATGCATACCCCACACTCCAAGCGGAATCCGTTGTTTGGCAACATTCCTCTTGGTGTTAAAGTTCCACTTTACGTTTCTGGGTAAGATCATCGATGCCTTTGTCCGCATTTAAAATGACGTGATGAAAGAAATTAATGACTTGCTCGTAATTGTCCACCGCGATCCGCTCGTTGTTCCCGTGGTAGCGCGTGGTATCGTTGGGGGTGAGAATGACAGGTGAAAACCTGTAAATCTCCTTTGTCAGATTCAAATACCATTTACAGTCTGTTGCCCCAATCATAACGGCTGAAAATTAAATAAAAATGAGGTTTCGTACACGAGAGAAATCTGTACATCGACGAGTTTTCGATAGAATGGCCATGAGTTTAGAGCATTTAAAAATATGTAGTCAATGAATTCATGTGACACAAGATGTTCAAAACTTGTGCTAATATGCATAAAATAAAGCGGTCATGATCTGATCTGCCCGATACAAAAACAAGGCGTGCGTAAACTAAAACCTTACCCGGCACAACGATAGCGTCGGGAAAAATCTGCAGCGTAGAAATTTTGACAACTTGAAAACCAAATGTGGAATCCGAGTGAGGGCTGACGTGAGACGGCTCTATCTTTTCTAGAAGTTTGATGCTCACTCTGTCGTCATTAATCACATATTGATCGTGTTCCACAACCTGAGCCACACTTTGTGAGGGATTGATTCTGTGATTTACCACAGCTGTCGCCTCTGCTGGAATTACGTTCGACTGGAAGCATCAAATTGTGGAACTGTTAGGATGTGCAATATAAATTTTGTTAATTTAGGTAACACTCTTACTTTGACGCCACCTCGTATGATAGTGACAGCAGTTGTTGTTCGCACAACTCCGTTTAAAACTGGATCCCTGGACATTACTAGCGCAACAATTGGTGAGAAGAGCCAAAGATTTGCAAATGCCAGTTTAAACGGAAAAGAAGTCTGAAGGCAAAGACAAAAATGTTGTTGCTCTACGTGTTTTGGAAATCCTAAAGTTTGGAAATAAGTGATCTTACGTAGCTAGCTAAAGTTTCCAGCATCTTTTTCTCGACTCCATAACCAAACATGTTGGGTTGAGGATTTTCTTCTAACCTATTGAAATAGGAAATATTTTTTAGACATTTGCAGTGTAAAAGTGGTGTTCAATAAGATGCAACATGGCAAACTGATTTCAAATAATAGGGATGGTGCAAAATATTGAAAAATGCTAACCTTGTAATTGCTTTTGCCAGAATTCCAATTGCCGTATTGGAGGGCGGCATAGACGAGTGTCCAGCGGTCCCTTTCACCTTCAATTCGAGAGTCGCGTACCCCTTTTCTACAACGCCAACTCTAGTCAAATGGTTTAATAATTAGTAGGTGTAAACCACAATTTACACACGCAAGAAACATCATTTGCTCAATGAAATGTCTAACAATGCCACTAAATTGTCAACCATCTTTATGATGCCCTTCGTAATCACAGTGCCTTCGTCTAAGACGAAGGACAGTTTTACACCTCTAGATTCCAAAAGCCGCCCGATTTCACGAGCCCCAAGAGTGCCATGAATCTGTCAACCAAAAGCTGTGTCAACACCCAATTCATGGAATTTACTTCAAATTACAAATTCTGCCAAAAAGAGAACAGGTGAGCTAGATAAGAAATTCGCGAACCCACCTCTTCATCTGCTCCAAAAGCCAAATAGAATGTACGCTTTGGCTGAAATCGACTCTTCAACAGCGCTTCGGTGGCTTCCAAAATGCTCTGTAATGTTATTACACCACTTGCTCAAGCATAATTTTCCCAACCACAGTTTTCAAAATGTTTTGTAAAAATGTGCATCTTGCCAGAATGCTGTGCTTGTCATCGATTGCTCCTCTCCCATAAATGAAACCATCTTGAACCCGACCCTCGAATGGAGGCACATCCCACAGGCTCGCATCAGCTGGAACCACGTCCATATGAGCAGCTAATTGAAATAATCTTTCCTAATTATAAAGCGGCTTGATTAATGGGAAGAAATACCACGAAAAGCTATAACCTACCTAAAAGGTAGGGCTGTAACTTCGGATTACTTCCATCAATTCTGTATAACAAGCTGAATTCGTTGATCACCTCTTTCGTTACCAGCGATGAATTATGAATTATGGGGAAGCCTAAAAATAAAGTTTACTAGACTTAATCGTTTACTCAATGATTATTAATATAAAAAAATGCCGTTTTAAAGCAAAACTAGCTAATCGAACAAGCAGTGATGTAATTATTGGGTAGGGGCCTTCCCAAAGGCCCATAGGACAAAGTCCATCGTTTTGACATTGGATTAGGTCTTTGTTTTAGGTACAGGGTGTAATTTCAGCAGTGCCGAGTTTCAGGACTCCCTCAATTGCCTATACGAGGGGCCAAAAATAAATTTTGCTCATGGGCCCAAAAATTGTAGTTACGGCAAAGTCCACAAAACATATTTTGCAGTTCCAATCTCTATTTTACAAAGTCTAATGTGGAGAAACCAGTGAGTGTGAATAAACATAATACTTGATAATAAATCAATTTAGTCTTTCAACAAATTGGCAACAATATAAGTTTGGGCGCCAGTTATGTGGTAAAGGCGTTAATAATTTCTATCTCGATCGAGTAGAATGCTGAAAATAATACCCAAACAAGGTAGACACTGTGACGTGGATCATAAAACCACATTATCATTTTCAATCTTTTGATTAAATATAGTAACAATGACATGACATAGTTCACCAATCAATTTGGATCTGCCCGATTTATTGGTCTAGAACTTTAGTCGAGGTCATTTATCTAAGATTATCCAAAAATACACAATAAAATTCTAATCTGGTATAATGAAGGTGCATTGAACAACATTTTTAATTTTGTTTGTAGTAGTGTAAAGCTTAATAAATTTAATAAGCATTGGAGGCGCCCAATTAGGTGACAATTATGTTTTGGAATTTTTTTGCTCCATGGATCATTATATTTTAACTGCATACAACTTACTTTTGAACAAAAACTGATGAAACTGTAGAGTGCTTTCTTCACTAATTCCTTCGTCGCTGCTTACGGTCTGAAATTTGATCGCATCCGATAAACGTTGAATAATTTGATCATTTATAGTAATAAAATGTTCCTTTTCACTGTCGCAAAGTGTAACCTCCGGAGGCGATTCCATTGAAAAAGTTTTTAGTAAAACAATTGTGGCAACGAATGTAATCACCACTGCCAATAGCTGCACAATTCGAACCTCGAGCATTTTGTTCTAATGTGCACAATAAACGACTACGAAATAGAAAATAAAATATTCAAACTAGCACGCTGAGAAATCTTCTTCGAAAGCCCTCTCATGGTCAACTAAACAGCTGATCAGACACGACATCACTGATGGCGCCATCTAGCGAACAATCGTTAAAACTAAAATTCTTGATTTTACGGAGACCCCGTAGACCCTTTCAGTCACGTGATTCAGGACTTGTGACGTAATATGCATAAAGCCCCATATTTGACTGATGCAAATAGTAACTGTTTTGTTATATTAAATCTAATACTGTAATTGCAATCGAAAGAAAATGGGAATATGTCTTTAAAGCATCTGGAACCTCTTGTTATTTGCATATAATTTATTTTTTTCAAGTTCTCTAGAAATTATTTCAAGACTTTTTGGAAAAATATTGTTCTAAATATTGTACTCTACTACTCGTATTTATAATAGAGTAATATGAATATGACCTTTTTACAAATTAAGGGTTTAGTTGGTTTTACAAATAACTACTGTACGTAATACTGAATCAAAGTGGCCAGTAAATATTGATAGAAAAACAAAACAAGGCTCATCCCTTAAATTTTGAAGGAACCCCTCCCACGATCAATTACCAAAAAATGTCCTAAAAAGTCTGAAAAATGTTCTAGACAGTTTTTTCTTAAGGAGTTTATCGATTTTCATCGACAAATTCATAAGGAAATTCAAGCATAAAATGGTGCTTACCATTTTTTTAGTATGATTTTTTAGTATGATTCCAGTTTGTATGGTGAAGTTGAAGACGGCATAGGTCTGTCGGTTAAATTGCAGAGGGATCTGGTCATTTTG
>JAUJYV010000300.1:0-55662 GCA_033995625.1 Ophyiulus pilosus
CGTCTGGACCTTAGTGAGTCCCAATTTAGAGAGTGGAGCATTGCTGTTACACTCGCGGAATGCTGGTAGCTGCCCTTTACAAATAGGGCTGCCCTACGCTGAACCATTTCCATATCCTGAATCATAGTTACCCTGTGGGGGTTCCAGACAGGAGCGTATATAGTACAAGTTAAAGAAATAATTAAAGAAAAAAGGACTCATTATATTATATTTTAACGGTAATATAAAGTGAAAATAGGGGGTGCTGCAGTTCCACAGTGCCTATCTATACACGAGCCGCCACTGCACGAATCGAACATAAATCAGGAGTAACTCGTATATAACTCGTAGGTAAGAAAAGAAAACATGAAAGTTCATCTTACAGCATCATACCTCATCTCAAAATTTGTCCAAAGGCTAGAGTAAAGCAAATTTTGGCATACTTTATGATTTAGGATTCGCTAACTCAATTTGTAGTCAGAATAGCAACCTTACCACAAACGGATCGGGCTGGGAATGCATCCGTCATTTAAGCATGGTGTACACTGCAAGCGGAATGTGTTTTCTTCGTTCTTCTAAAAGCCAACCTTGCAATTTTAACGGATTCTGTGCATGCGTTGAATATTTCTCTAAAAGAAAAGGTTGCTCGGTTTTTTCCCATAGCGTCTCGACATTTTTCTAGGTCTCCAAATTGATGCAATTTTTTTCGCTTTTCGCTGAACTCCAGTGATTTTCGTTTCCCAGTCACGTGCTAGACACCGCAGTCTCCTTAATTTAAACGCTAGTGCTGTAGACGAAGCCACCGCCTCAACTTCATAAAATTATTTATTACAATTTAGATTCTCTTTTCTGGCTTTCTACAGAATGTCTAAAACCTCAAGCGGGCCACAAATATTGCATTAGTTCGCCACTAAAGTACACTTGTAAAGAATTGTTCGCCAACATCTAGTTAGTCAATAAAAAAACACCACAGTTTTCCACCTAACTTTAAAGATTAGTATACACATGTTAACTTAATTAAACATACCGATTACATTAGAAAATTCTATATCTTTAAAAGTTATGTCTCAGTATTATTCGATCAGCAAATCAATTTAAAAGGATTTTGATCGCTCAGTCATAATTTTAAAGAGCCTCAAATCCTAGATAGTATAAAAACTTTAACAAGATAACTAAAAAAAATCACGAAAGTTGCAAATGTGTTTTATAAGTTGATATCCGAACTCAATTCCAAACGTTCCAAACAATGAAACTATTTTATACAAAAGTTTTTATAAACAACATTTGTGGGTCCAATATCATACGTAAACTAAATCCAATGCATTTATCTGTTGTCCATGCATGCGAGCCAATATACAGTCGTATCCATGGGGTAAGGAATGGACATGCCCAATGAGCAGGAAAGAAGTGTTATCAAGGTAGACAGGTGAATAGAGCTATAAGGTAGGATGAAATATAAAACAACAATAACAAAGAAAAAACTAAGGTGAAATCGGGAGATAGTTGCCAACAGGAATCAATCAGTAGTTTGCAATTACGAGGGATAGTGTTGTGATAATGAATATTGAAGTACGACCTCGATGATCGAATTTCTGACGCATCGTCGTGCCCTTTACAGTCCCTTCCAGTAATGGCTGAAAGGTTGGTAACAAGATGTCGAGAGGGGTGTGGTTCCTGTTACTCGTCCTTGATCGTCAATTAGGAATCTAATATGAAATTGAATTGTTTGGCTCCCATTTCCTGCGAAGACAAACGTGTCTTCGAATGAGGCCATGGCGCTTTAGTTCTAGTGTTAGGTCTGACAATTCGATATTCGTTATACCCCCAACTCATCCTCTTCCCCTTGATTACAACGGCCCCCAAGTCTGCAAGCAAGAGCGTCATCCGCATTTCCCTTATGGTTTAAGGTTTCCTAAACGAATAAAAGGGCTAAAAGGCTCGTAATGCAGCCTCTGGTGACGTTTGTTTTCCCAACGTGTTCCATACTGTCTCCATTAACTCTGTTCGTTAATAAGCCTTTGAAAGTATAATATAGTCTCTCGATTACCTAATTTCATTGGGTTCCAGTTCAGCGCCCCATGGTGGCGGATGAGCTTTTAACATGACAATCTCAACATAATCTCAAACTTATACTTTAAAAGCTGTCAAGAAAGAACGTGATGATCCACACGTGCCATAATGTAAAAGTCCAAAAAGCCATTGATACTAAACGGCACGGCCATGCTGGAAATTCTATGCTAAAGGCTCATACGCCATGATTGAGTACCGAACCGTAATAAGCCTAATGACTTTATCTGGGAAAGCCATTAGGATGAATATATAATTTTTTAACCTTTTTATTAACGTGTTCCCTAATGAAATGCTGTATATATGCCAGATATAAATAACGCTAACGATAAGTTGTACACAAACCAGAATGCAAATAAAGTTTCAAATATTTATGTTTGAACGCCTGGGAAGAACGACGTCATTAAATCTGACCTCATTTTTTCATTTCTTAAGGCTTTTAAGTGTGTATGTTTCACGTAAACAGTATGTAATTGTGCCAAAATCAGAGCTTTGAGGAAATGTGGCACCAAATTTGCACGTAAACATAATGCTACAAATGTTTTCTAGCTTGAGTTTGAAAATGGTTTCCAAATTCACACCTTATTATGTTGCTTATTCTTGTTTATTCGCCTTATTCTTGATATTGTTCATTAAAATAAACGAGGTGCAAGTAGCTTAATATAAGAGAATTACTCCTGTTAAGATAAGTGTTTGCAATTGTATGCATTTGCTACTAAAGTGCACATATGGGGAAACCTTTTTTTTCAGATTTATATTAGAAACTATATATATATTTTTTCCTCAGAATACTAGACTGATTCTTAAGTACTGTTGATATTAGTTCGTTTCTAACCTACACAGTAGTTCATGGAACGTAAACTAAAGAATTGCCTCTCTATTTTCATTTAAAACTGCTTTGAGATATTTCGGAAATTGCAGTTTTTAAATTGGAAGCCTCAAAAGTTAAGTATGGCTGACAAAAATAAGCAGACTGGGTAGCGGCATTTCAAGCAGAGCCTTTAATATCGTGAGCATTTTGGTATTAAAAAAGTGATGCTGCTGTCTTAATGGCTTCTCAATGTCAATTTGGTAGCTTTTATTCGACGTGGACTAGGCTTATACGAGATTAACTCATGTTCAGATAAGCTGTCAATATTTATAGAGTTAAGAGGTAAAGCTAAATCGCTTTTTTAATAGAGCGAAGATGAAATAAGGGGTCATTCACTTCATGTCATTTGACTTCATGGCAAAGCGTTAAATGTTTATGGTATGACTTTATTATAGGATTATTTTCTGAAACAAAACCAAACTTACTAACCTGTGAAAACGCTGGGAATTTTAGACATAAAACTTTTCACTGTTTTCACCGGAACTCCCACTTGTTCATCTTGCATTCGCTCGATTATTAATTCCATCTGAAAAAAAATGTTAAAATTCACTTTATTGATTGGCGATAACATTTTTACTAAAAATAAATATGAGTTACACGTACAATAATTTAACGATCAATGCCACAACTATAATTATCGTCTAAAAATCATATTTCCAATTTGCAAAGGGTTACAATCACTCGACATGACAACCCTCGTGACAGTGATCTTAAGGATATTTTAAGTTGACATATGCACTTTAGTTTCTTTGTTTTTCTGTTTGATTATATTGTCTTCTGCGAAGATACTTCACGTTCAAACATTTGCGATTCCACTAAAACAAAATCACTGGTTTCCGATGAAATAGGGCGTGGGCATTGTGATAATGCAATGAATAAGGTGATTAATAACTTGAAAATGTAATACTAATCTTCATTGAATTAAATTTGAAAGACAATTTTGTCATCGAATGACTAATCCTGATGCAGACGAAAATTAATTCCGGCTTGAAAGAAACACTATTTTTAGGTGATTTCCGTAAACGAAATTGCCGAATAAAAACATGTTTCTATACAATATACGCTCGCAGACGCCATGTGATGGTGGTTCTCCCACCCACGCGTTTTTTATATTTTTACGATTGCTTCGTTTTAAATAGTTGATGCTCCAAGCTGAGTCAATTGCAGCACTTAATTTCAGAGTACAAAGAGTTCAATTCATTCGTTCATATCCTCGGCCGGATGTTTAAATTATAAATAAGTCTGTCCTTATGCACTGTTCTCTCCCCCTTGCCCCAAATTTTATATATTGCCAAATAATTGGATCAGTTATGAGGGTCGATAACTATTAAACTTTAGTGCAGCCCTCTAAAAGCGGATGTTTTCGTAACGCCATCTGAAGGCTTATCCGTTTTTCATGCGTGTACATTGTGTTAAATGCGAGAATACAGAAACTACATGAGATGGACCAGTTTAGTATAAGCAGGCTCTTTGCTTTTTTAACCCTTAACGAAATCGAAGACCTATTTCCAATGTTGCATTTAATACTTTATAAAATTCAAGAACCTATACACACTCGATCCACGAATGAATCTAGAGACGAAATTTGCATTTGGTCGCTGTGGTGGAAAATTCATGTGGCCACCCAATGACGAAGCTCAACGTGAAAATTGACAGAATTCTTTCCGGATGTAATTAATGAAAGACGTAACAAAATGACGCATGGATATCCGACTTTGCTTCTTTCTGTTGTCACTCGCTATACGAGTTACAGAGATTGATGAGCTCTGATATTGGGTTGGGTTCATTTGCATCGCATATCTATCTTTTAATACTGCATAAATTAATGTACTGGAGTTATTACCACTGCGTGGCAATCCGCATGGCGCATTTATAATGCAATTGACACGAGGATTTGTACAGAATACATGGATCTAGCTAGTCAGAACATAATCTAGTAGCGATATCTGACGGAAGATGGGTGAACTACACATTTCCGATAACTGTACATGTTCGTAAATGACTTGGCAACGGATCTGAATGTAAAATAATTATCAGGTCGATACCTATAGTTGAGATAAACTGCTCAAATGACTATGGGATTTCCTTCCAAAGAATGTTACTAAAATATCAGAAGTTCGATTCAATAAATGTGTTGGGTGCCTGTTGAGTTGAGAATAACCCGGTCAGTTTTCAGTCATATGTATAGTCAGTTTTATGCTGATTATATAGGGTGCTTATACAGGGCGTCCCACGGCGCTATTTGTTTTAGTAAGGATGGTGCTTTTATGAAATCAATGTCAACATTTTATTCAAATGAAGCCCTTGTTTTCAAGCAAAAAACAAGTAAAAATGATGTTGCATGGCGCTGCACCACGATGAATTCCATCCGCAAGGCCCTTCCATCGATTCAGCTATTTCGACTTTAATAATTACGTTTTTAATCGATGTTTAATTAAGGGTTAGCCTTATTTACTCAGTTCTTTGATTTGTTTTTGTCGAGAAGTTCATCTTCTCTTCAACTCGTTAATATGAATTTTAATACGAGGAAATCGCTACAACAATGGAAGAGCTCTTGTATTATTAAATTAAATTACGCAAAGCTCATCAGAAGCTACTCCTAATGCAATTTAATCCGTAATTCCAAGCAACCCACTCAGCTGTTCACCCTTTTCTCTTTCTATTCAACCATCGTTAACGCCGTTTAATGCGTTGCCCTGCTTCTTAGAAATTTACAATAATTAATCGCATTCAAATATTTTTCAAATCAGTTTGAAAATATGAGCAACTCTTTAAATTTATGATGTTATTTCTATCCAGATTTAATATAAATTATGTACTCAAAAAAGAGCAAGCCCTCAGCTACTATATCAAATCTGTATGCTGAACATGATGTGAGAAGAACATGAGACATAATTCGTTTAACATGCAGATAGATTACCATATTTGTTAAATTTTTGAAATTGTGCAAATGCAAATATTAATTTTGCCTTGAATTCGTTTCGTTTACATCAGATGTTTCAGACATTAATTTGGTTTTATTTAGATTTAAACACCTAACCACAATATTAATATCAATTAAAAAGTGATCATACAATTAAGTGACATTTTACACCATTCACTTTTTGATCTGTAATAAACATGGTTTGTTCACTGAAATATCAACTATATTCGGAAAGAGTTACTAAAAAGATGAAATCGTTCACCGTTATAGGTACAGAAATTACTGTGTGTGATAAGTTTGTGGCCTGTACAACTTGTTTGCAGGCTATGAACCTTTCAAACACACCATGGAATGACTTGGGTGGGAATTTATCGCAGATGGCGTTGCTAGAGTTACATGTTTGTTCTCAAAGAATCGTTCTTTTGGAAAAAAAAAATCTGCGCGGTACACACATAGTACCGGACAATGAAGGTCGAAATTAATTTTCTGCTTCCCGAACTCTTCTTCTTTTCGCATTGTTGGTCGTGTTTTCAAATGAAATTTTCTATCGTTTCTTTGCCGCTTTTGGCGTGTAATTCGTCCCGCTACAATTGTACCTATAGAGCGTGATGATGATGATGATGAAATATGAAATTGCAATTTATTGATCAAAAATGGCGTTCCTAGAACTAAGAAATTAGGTATAGACTTTTTTTGCAAATGTATAAGCACTGGTTAGCGCGCCGTCATTGAAACATTGGATTATCGATTAACTTTATTAACAGTACCCTAAATGCTTGTCATCATTGCACCTCTGCATTCAACGTTTGCTAACCTTTAAGGGGTATCTTCTGCTTTCAATTTTACAGAAAACTCATAAAATACTTCATAAAGTTTAGTCTCCGTGCCCCAAAAGTTGCTGGAATATTGTAAAAAATGTGGAGTTACTGAGGTTTGGTGCTGTAACTGAAATAACTTATATCCAAAGTTTTATCAGTACAATTTCTCTGCTACAAAAAATATTCACGAAATGATTTTGTTTCGAAAATGTGAGACTTATCTACACTCTAATTTGTTACACAAAAAAACCCCCATAATTTTTACTTCATTTTTTATAAAAGATTCTTCTATTTTCCATTTTATAATCCTATGCCGATGGGTATAGGATTTTAAGAAAGTTCATCTATGTTTTTTATCCTTTTAGAAGTTGTAGATTAATTTCAAAACTTAACTGCAGAAGTAAACTCTACTGTAGACTTCTGTAAATGTCTTCGAAAAATATAATTGTGTCTCCCATTTTCTAAATTGGAAAAAAGTATAACTAATTTGACGTTATAGACGATCCCCTTCATAATTCGAGCAGCTTATCTGCTATTAACGTTTGACAGCTTACGTGACTCATTACATGTAAATTGTGCGATCATGTCAGGCATACGGGACTATAATTAATCGGATATTAAGAGGATGCAGTGCGAAATTTATCCACCATTGGCAAATTTGGACATTAACTTCTGAAATGAATAATACCAGTATGCACGCGAGAAAGAAAATTTCAAATGCAGTATTGCGTATTCAGGGTTAATTGTTTCATCGCCAATTAACGCATTTGCGGTTCACGAACTTAATTATAAAATTTGAATATTTCAACTTAACGTAAATTGACGTATTTAATGGAATATACAGTAATATGTAAAGTTGATGGTCGTGAATAGTATGCAACTTCCCAATTCCATTTTATTGTTTCCTCTATTTCTACAAGTACTAGACAGCGTGCAGTCAGTATTTTACAAACTGTTTTAAGTCCATCTCTAATGCATGTTCTCTACTTCCAAGACAGTAGATTATTGCTCAAGCTTACTGTCGTATTTTATCGTTTTGCACCTTCTCTTGGCCGAAAACCTGAAGTAGAAGATATTCTAACTTCATCTTAGTACATTGTGTTTGATAGTCTGCTTGGCTCCAAGACAGTAGTAATATCTTCGCGTAAATTGGTCTTCGGATACCGACTTTCTCGAAGTATAACCAGCCTAGTTTACGCAAAATGGCAATGGGTGCTTTAGCCGAAGAATTTCAAGCATGCCAGAACCCATTTCTGCTCAATGTTAACCGCAAAAAAGGCACAACCTGCGTCAATATTAACTCGGGTTAGGGGGTGAAGTGGTGAAGGGGTGGGTGGGTCGCCTTTCGTCCTCACTTTTAAAGCTAACCTCTGCTGCTACTGCTGCGGTAAGCCGTTATTTTTTGACATTGCCACCCAGGGTTTAGCCAGTATCCATATGTTGTACGAAGAGAGAGAGAGAGAGAGATGTTAAGGGGGGGCCTCGTGAGGGGATGTTGGGCGGCTCTAGGGGGCGGTGCAGTCGCCGTGCGGGGCTTCTAGTTCACGTTATGAGTCCCGCACGTATTCTACGAGCGCCTTCTAGTACGGAAACCCGAGCAACCAATCAATAAAGTGCTATTTATGTCAGATTCTTAAACAGATCAGACAACGTTGATTTGCTACGCTGTTCCCCCGCGACGGCCATGTTGAATGGGGCGTTCCGAGGCCGATAAGACGACATTTCCGGCTTCGTGGAAGCATTTCCGGCACGGCGATGCACGTAGATCAGGACAAAAATCTAAAAAAAGGACCTTACGTGTTTTACTAGCTAAATGATGCCTTTCGCAAGTCGTAAAGCAAAGATACGCAATGGTGTAAAACCTATCTAACTTCTGTTTTAACACCAAATTCGACTGTATAGTGTGAAGATGTCATGAAGCGTTTCTGCATTTTTGATTCAAATAATTTGTGAACATTTAAAGTAGGTTGTGTTTAGTTCTCATTAGTACCAACATGAGGAGCAACATTTTGATTCCACTGCAAATGTATTGAAAGATAATATTGACATTTTGAAAATTACATTCTGTATGTTGCTTCTCTTATCATGTGAAGCACACGATATTTGCAGGACATGTTTAAATTTAGTTGTAACTACATTAATATACCATGTTTATAGCACGGAAATTAACATGTTTTATGTTTTTGTTAATACATCTAAGTTTAATGATAACGTTTTCATACAAGTTAAGTAGATGCTATCTATAATTTAAATGTTTTAATGCTAAAACGCTATATTGCTAAAACATGAATTCGTTATCATTTATACAAAATACTTTTTATCCGAAAATGCATTGAAAAAGAAAAAAAATCTTCCAATATTGTGTTGAGTCAAAATGTTGCATTTAAATTCAGTAACAGAAGCTCAAATAACATGCTCAATTTCCTGATGAATTCCTTATTAAGCTAATGAAGCAGATGTTATCTGTGGAGGGGTTAATGAATAGCGGGGTATTGAAATTATTACAGCACGATATGTGAACAGTTTAGAAGAACTTTTTCACATGCTCAATTCGTGGAATTTTTTGATATTAATTCCAGTAAATCTATCTATGTGACGTCATTTAGGCCTCGCCCTCCATCCTCTGCAAAACCTCATTTTCATTTCGCTTCTATTAATATCGCCATTTCCCCCTGATCTCGTAATTGGAGCGCAATTAATTGCTCTCGTATTTGCTTTATTTGCTCGGTTTCTGCATTGTTATCCGAGAGGTTTAGCATTTATTTGTATATTAAATCGTGGAAAGCATCCAGAGTATGCCTTCCACTCAGGGGCCATCTGGCGGTTACTGGTGTTAGTCTGATGTATTTCCTTTTAGATCCATGTTAAAAGGGCCATCCACCTCAATAGGGATGCGTGATACCATGATAATTACCGTTATGACGATTTCCGCGGGGAGTTCGAATGGTTCCAATTGCCCCCAAAGGGTTTCTCTAGCAAAAATGAACGTCGCAATTTAGGCCTAATGACCAGTTAATTAACAAATTGGAAAAGCCCGTTTTACGGTAATGACACTACGAGCTTGTGTGGACTTTGCAGAAAACATCCTTTGCTAAACTCCGTAAACAACACAAAATACGTACATGTTCGTTCCCAAATTCACTGCTGGTTCCTGATTGAATTTGCACTTAGCAAACTTTTTTTCATGTATTTTTCTTACACTTCCAAAGAATAGTGGAAATTTGAAACATTCTACGAATTTTATAAAAACTCAATTGAAAATAATCTTGAAAATAAGTTCACGTAGCTACAATTTTATTTATCATAGTAGTTTTCTTCTAAAAAGTTCTGTGCATATTTACAATAGTAAGCGAAAACATTAACAACAGACAGTTTGAGCATGCCACACGTCTTTATACTTGTACCTCAACGTTAGTAGCGTGAAGGGAAGAACCACGTATGCGCACCCATTACGTTCATTGGGTAGTTCAATGCGTGGCTCCTCCCTTTCCGCAGCTAACGTTAAGGTAAGTATAAAGACGTGTGGCATGCACAAACTGTCTATTGTTAATATTTTCGCTTACTATTGTAAATATGCACAGAACTTACAGACTACTAACAGATTAATTAAAAAACGCTGTGAACATGCATAACAAAAATATCATCGAAATGCTAGATATTGAAATGAAAGGCATATTCCAGTGATATTCCATTGTTACTGTTTGTCGTGCTCGATGGTGTACGAATCATAAAAACCTCGGATCATAAAAAAAATCAGAATGATCCGTGTTTTAGTTTCCACAACTTTGTCCATTTAGATTCTAAAACTGCCTTGGCTTTCTCTAATCAAAAATTAATTAGTTTGTGCAAATCAGCGTATCGTGAGCTTTGAATTGATGCCGCTTACGTGCCTCCTTCCGTGGAAAGGGTGGGGAAAAAGCCAATAACAAAAGCGTTAGGGCTTTTTGGATATAGATAATTTAATTTTAACGCGAGACTCTGTACGAAAAAGTAGTAATTTGGTCATGCTCAATGGCGGCCATTTTTAGTAATGGGCAATAAAAGCAAAACATGTAGCGCAGCCTATCGTTACTTTTTTTTTGTTGAGAGGAAACAGAGACTTCATTTCTGCAAGAGTATAAAAACCACCAGTCAAGGTTGCCAGGATTATTTTATTGTCAATGTGTATACGACATTTCGAAACGTAACACAAATGCGGCATTGCATGTTTCAAATATCAGCCGTTTTATCGTTCGTAACGGAGCAAGGAATGCGAACTGCACATGTTGACCATGCACATGCACTTGCATGAAATGGCAAAGGGTCCGAATGTGAGAAAATTAACATTTCTGAAAGTACTTGTGATAAAAGAACAGAATAAGCAAAGGTATTCTTCTCCTTATAGCATCCTTTTGCATACAATTCCATTTTGGGAAATAACGTTAAAAACTAAACAGCATTTATAGACAAGTCCAGACTTTTAATGATAAATATTGTAAAGTAACCAAGAAAAATTTACCAAACACTTCCAAATGTTGCGATTATCATTTGGGAGAAGCACCAGAATGCAAATATTTAAAATGTCATTGTTTTGTATAGACAGGAATGCTGTTTATGCTCATTTCCCTAATGTCACATGCAGACGTTTACAAAACTCGAGCAGAACCATATCTTTGATTTTCTGTGTACAAAACTTGCACATATAATTTTTGTTCCAGTATTATAATAAAATAAATGTTTTGGTTTTTGGTTCGCATATTTATAAAACGAATTGAAAAAAAAACTAGATAGGATTCACATAGCTTGACGAATTGAAGTTTAATTTGTGAATATGAAATATTTCCTTGTTACCTTGGTGGTGAGTGATGGAGTACGGAAATTGAATTGAAATAAATATATCTTGAATATGTAGAATACATGTATGTGAAAATCATATTTTAATTCAATAAACGAAGCAGTTACATCATGATACGTTTGAACGATAATAATCTAGACGACCATTCCATCAGATGCATGATGTAGACTACTTTTTTTGGTATTTGTTAGTATATTTAGTGATAAATATTCTGTTTTTTTACAACTCGAAAAGGTTGATATTTCAAAACTTAATTAAGATAGATGTGGGTGCGTAGAGATGATGCCATCTGGTGGTCATAAACCCTAGTTTTCAGGGTGAAGAACGTTCAGGATTTGGTTGTGATTAAAATAAACAAACCAGATTCTTTCGTCATCTAACGAGCTGCGTTTACGTTTCCCGAGTTCAAATTCCCCGATTTTGTGTTTACATTAAAAAATGATGTGTTTGTATTAAGACTGGGTTTCATAAAACGACCGAGGAGCGATTTTAAGTTCTAGTGCTTTTTGTAAACAAAACTAACTCTGGAAAGAAACCGGGTGCTACAAACCTTGGGGGTAACAGTTTATTGATATATACACAGTTTTTAACCATGATTAGAATGGCTTGCAAGTGCTCGAAGCACACTTTTAAACATTGTTTGTTGTAATTTATTAGCGTTTATGGATCAAAGTAGAAGCAATTAACATATCATTAAACATCAGAAAATGAACCCGGTGTACGGTGCAACCGAGTGTAAGAATGGCAACATTTCGATTCTTACGACACCACGACCCTGCCAAAATGTTATTCCGATCTTCTGTCCACAGTCATCCATCCTGCGTCCAAATTAGAAAATCAATAAAGTGTAGTCCACTTCAGCATGCATTAATTTCCTTAGGGGAGAACAACGAACCGTGACCCGGGGGTCAAGTGATTGTGGGTCGTTTAGGGTGAGGACATGAAGAGGGAAAGGGAAATGAACCCCGGGAAAGTTCTTTCGAAAAACCGCACTGAATTACAGGATCGTTTATCAAATTTATTGGAGATCCTGCTTAAGATTTCGACAATGGTGTTCGTTGGAGTCGTTGGGTTTCCTCGGTTTCCTGATGGGTAAAGGGGTACTGTCAAGAACCAAGGGGGAACGCAAAAGGAAACTGGTCTAATTCAACATTAATTCCGCAATTGTGCAATTTTTTAATGGGAATTTGAAATGACAGGAATGTGGAATTATTCCATTAGCATGGCAATTCCATGCCAATGAAAACGGCTCATGAAATGGCCATTAATTCTGTGTTGGCTATTTCAAGATCACTTGATCAGAGAACACTAATGTTTTTTTATCACTTTTTTAAATCAACCATAGAGCATATTAGACAGGTACGCATTGAATTAAACTCCTTACATTTTGCTGCATTAAATATGAGTTCTGCTAACCAGGGTCAGCTCCCCACTCATAACATCATCTAAAATGTTTGATTTATAAGTTAAGATTCAGCCCTCACTGTGACTTAATTTTTTCAAAATTATTTTGGAAAAAAATTATAAAAAATATGCAAAAACTGGAACATACTGTAGTTTTGATAACGTTCGATTCTATCATCTCCTATTATTTACCCTTTATTTTAAGTTAGAAACATAGCAATTGAAAGACGAATCTATATGTACTCTATGACTTGGCAGTCCTAAAGTAAATGCTGTTAATGATTATAATTTGTGTAAGGATTGTTCCTGGCAAACTATCTTGGCAATCCTAAACTAAATAGTAAGGTTTAGGATTGCCAAGTCATATAACACATCATATTGTACAAGTGACAACTGCAGTTGACAAAAAAAACATTGAGTTTTGTAAGCTTGGTGACTTTCAACTCTATGATTAAGTAAAAAATCCAGTGATTTTCGTTGATACTCTTAATGATTTAGCCTTCTCAAATGTGCCCATTTAGGTTTCAAATGCACTGAAGGGAAATTTGTTAATTTGCCAATACCCCGCTTCTACTTTCGTGGATGTCGTTTATGCATAGCTCCTTATGAGCACGTCAATTGCAGCGCACTTCTCAATTATACTTTTCCAATGAAATATTCGACCCACTTCCAGATTGATCGTATATGGGGGCGTGATCGTTTTGGTGTTCATCCAAATTCTGCTCCTAACTTCACTTACCTCCCCACATCCAATGGTTCCTTTCATGATGATTTCGCTAATGCACATTTCGATTTTAAAATGCCAAAATGGCCACCGGGTGCGTGGCTTTTTGACGCCAATTTACCACACATGTTCAGTCTTTCTTGAAATCTGAAGGGATGTGAATCCTATATTTAAAACAAGAAGCTTCTTAAGATTCAAACGTGTATGCTGTAAATGTACGCTTTTAATTCACCATTAATCCTTTAATTCCCAACCGAAAATCCAATTCTGACGTCACATACTCAATGAAAACATTCAGCAGTTGTATACATTCTGCAGACAACACAAAGATTTTTCAAATGGTTGTATTAACGTTGGACACCCGGTGTGCAGAGCGATTTATTAATTTCGTCTTATCTGGGGCTTATTTATTTTTCGTAAAATTATTCAATGTGATGATAAAATTTGGCAATTTTCATTAGATGAACTTTTGGATTTTCGGAAAATCGTTTTCGGAAACAGCATTATTGAATAAGGAAAACTGCAATGCGCCACTACAAAACGATAATCGATTTGCAGGAAAAAAAAGTTTAATTTAAACTTTGGGATTTCGGTTCATCTCCAAAAGCTTCAAACTACAATTTGATCCAAGTTTAAAAATGGAAAAGTAGCACGACACCCTGTATAATGTGGCGCCGTGTTAAAACCCTCGTCTGCCTCCGATTGATCTTGAACCAGTATTCTTACACTGAGAGTCTTCGGGCCATTTATTTATAAGATCATTAAAAAGGAACATATTTTTGGTCGTAATTGAATTAGCCGACGATGAAAAATGGCAGCCAAGCAGATCCTGTCATTTTATATGTCATTTATCGGGTCGTGAATTTTCTGATAAAAATGCGCATCATTCGCGCCAGTGGATAAAACAACTTTACAGTACAGAGTGACTCCAAGATGTGGAGAGCACTCTCGGGAAGGGATCGAGTTAATTTGCTTTTAAGCTTAAAGGCTGAAGCACCAAAATCTTTTATTTCTGCCTCCTGTTGGTCGCCATTTGTGGAGCATACAAAACATAGTTTCTCCATTGTGGACCAAAAACCATGCAACTATTGAATTCCCTTAAAGTAAATTTACAATATCCTGACCTATATTGGACTATATAATGTAATTTAATATCCCTGTCGCGAATTGGACACAATATTTGAGTAATTCTAAGTATTTTCCCGTTTTACATTAAAAAATAATTGCAAAAATTTCACTTATTGTAATAATAAATTGGAGCCGAATTGTTAGTGTTCTTGTTGTCTAAGTATTGTGTCTTAGTGCATACTAAACTATTTTAAATCCTCGATTGAAAACCACTGCGATAGTGTTTATACACTCCTCAGTGGTATGTAGATCATGTTTTTAGCTTGAGCACTTTCTGAGAGCCTCTATGCACAATTCGTGGGTTTTACTCGAAAATTGTATGAATTATTTAGAGAGTTGCATGCATGGCTGTTTTCCAACGTCAGTATAGTAGGTTACTGCGTTTCGTGGTTCATTACAAATTAATCATAATTTATGGTCAATGGGGGGGAAATGTATTCTGGGAACCTGGAAGAGTCAGTTTTTACGTCATACTTATGAAATTTCAATTAAGGAAGCAAAATGCATTATTGAAACGAAAAGGTATCTCCCCTCGGTGGCCATCTTGGTTCTGATTCGCGATTTGAAGAAAATAAAATGTTTCATAGATACATTATCATGAGCGCAATATTTTAAACTAAGTTGCATGTGTTGCTGCAATCTATTATGAACACGTTTCGCATTGACTTTCTAGAATACCAATTACTCTAAACTGCTGATACAGATATTTAACTGCGCCATTTTAGATGATTATGACAATTGTCTTGCTGATTTCTATTCACATGAAAGAGCAATTTTTTTCTCTCATGACAACGCTGTTTTGGGATTTTATTTAAAGGATTAGTAACTTATATTTGTGACGTCAGCTCAACAAGGAAATATGGATTGGTAGTTAGGGCTGGGTTGTGACTACATGGATATATTGTCCGTTGATCGGTGCACCGGAAGTCGGCATGGATGGGTGTGGCACTAAATTTTCGTTTACCAATTCCGTTCGCAGGCAACAATATAAGATATTATTAAAATTTTTCTATAAGATGCATTGACCGCAGCTGTCGTCTGCCAACAAAAAAAAAACTGATCGATCTACGCAGTCGTATGTTGAATTATAGGTAGCGCTGTTGATGCTTTTGGAGATGATGATATCGATGCGCCCCATGGTGCGAAACGAGATAATGCAGATTGAAAAGGAGCATTAGGGAGAGATTAGATAGTGCTAATGTGGATTGACCCATGAAATATAGCTTGCATTTGCAGCCAGCTTTTAAATTTAGTCAACAGTTCGATTGCTGTACAAAGTCGATGGAAATGTGAAACAAATGTTTTCTGTTATGCTCCAGTGAAAAAAAGTGAGAATTAAGTTAAAATAATGTGTTATAAGATCTCTACACAAAGAACTAACACAAATGGGCTGTTCACAAATGGAAAATACACGTTTAAAAAAGTCTCGATATCATGTCATTACTTCTAGTACTTTAACAGAATGCAAGGTTATAAAATGAGAAGAGCTATCGAATAGTGTTACTATATACTGTTGTAAAACTGTTGCGATGTATAGTTTTTTAAGTACATCAGCTATAAACAACAATCTTTCAAATTATGGGAAACAACCAGATGTTTATTGAAGCATTTATTCGGTAATATTTTCATAAACCTACTTGAATACACAAGTACAGGGACAAGATCATACAGATCATAAATGTAACACAAATAACCTTTCTAACATGACGACATTTTCATGGTTTGATCCGGATCAAACCCCGTGACGCTATCATCCATGATAATTTCGAATTTTGCAATTAGAATACTGTATACTTGTAAGAGGAAATTGCACAATAGATAAAAAAATATAGCCAAACTTTCGCATAAACGATTCAAAGCATCTACACTCACGCGATATTCGCCACGATTAGAAAAAAAATATCGGAATTCATTGAGTAATAATGCTCTAATGGGCTTTTACAACAAAAATCATGGTTATACTTTTATATGAACAATATACGTATAGTTCGCCATAATTTCGGTTCAGCACCATCTGGCGGCGTAGTTCCAAAAATGGAAGATATATTTTACTCCAAAAGTATGCATCTTGCTAAACGTTGTTGTGATTTCTGTAGCCGGGTGAAAGCAAAGGGCTTGTGTTGGTCAACTTATAAAGATTTAATTTAAAAAAATACTACACTTGCAAAATATATAGATGTAGCTGTGATAGATGTAGTCGTTGCAAGATGGCGTCACAAATACGGCTAACTGATGCCCTAGGTCATGCAAGGGATTAGGTATCTCTCGATGGCATTTTGCCCTAGTACTTATTTCATCTTTGTCAGAGCAGAATCGAATGCAATTGGATATTTGAAACGATTTCGATATATACCCCATTCATCCCCTCCTCCTACCAGAGTTTAATTGAAAATTAATGACCGTGATGCACCGCGTTACGCCAATGCTTCTTTCGCGAGTCATTAATTGGATTTTCTCTACCTGAATTTCCCAATTTTCGTGAAATCGTACAAAAAAAATAATGTGTTGCTCCGAACTGCCGTTACTTTAATCGGAGATTAACCCTTCATCGATCCAAAAGCCTTTGCTCATACCGATTAAAACCGGCTTTAACCGTCGACTTTGCTAATCGAAGCATTACGATTGTTCCTGCTTGTGTTGCCCATGGCTTCCATCACAACAACGATGTTCCAGCCCCTTTCAATATTCCCACCCAACAGCATTATACATACTTCATCAACTGGCTCCACGTTTTTATTCATCTCTCGTCTGCCTGCATTTTAATGATTAATGAGTGAAATCGGATTCGAGATTATATACCCTAGTTTTTTATTCATCTGAAATAAAAACTAGGCCTATACGTCTTCCTTCCTTTGTTTCGGTTGGCACTGAAAGTGATCTCGGTGTGGCGATGCGAGCGTGAGACTGTCAGGTAACATTTATAAGTATATTTGTATACGAAGCAAGGACGTTACGTATTCATGCTTGGATTCTTTTATGCAAATTGCGTCGTTTGTTACGTGTTTTTGAGGTGTTTCAAATGTTTCCTCGCAGCATCGCTCGATGAAACGAACAAGACATATCATTAAAAGATCCCCCCCTGCAATGCTTAGGAAAGAAACGCTTTTGGACACCAGCGCCCCCTATGGCGCTCCATCCGAGAAAGTTACACTGTCTGCTGTTGACACGGCGTTTCCATTGGGGATGGGAAATTGTTTCTCAGTTCATACATTTAAAAACCAAGTTTTTCAGTTTTTTTGACGTTTTTGCTTTTTTTGTATCGGACTGCAAGTTCAGCAGCGGCTGTTAGTTTGTTTGTTGATTTTTAACGTTGGCCTATTTCTGCAACATGAAGGGATGAGCCTTCATCACCAACCTGGCAATTTTACCTACAACGGGGACTTCCACCCCCTTTTCAAGGGGTCTTTAACGTGCAACAATCTACTCGTGACCTGGGTTTCAAACCCACACCTTAGGCCGAGAGGAAAACGCGGAAACCACTCGATCACTGGCGTCGGCTGCAGCTGCGGTGAAACGGAAGTGCAACGGCTAACTGCTTGTGAATCGGCTTACCCGGCGGGGTAACTGCTTTGTAACAGCTTACGACAACTTGTCATAAAGCGAGGATAACAATATTTGCGGCCGTGTCACTAAAACACCTCATCGTATTTTTTAAAAACATCTCTACTATTCCACGTGTCATAAAGCAATTTTCCACAATGATGAAACTTAAAAAATATAAGCACGTCATCACGTGTTACATGACTTATGCAAGTTTAAGTCATTCCCGACTAAGTTTACATCACGACCTGCTCATTTACAAAAAAAATTATAAGAATTAAACTGAACTGTATACATATTATTTGAACTTTTGAAACGAACTTCCAAACAGTAGCAAGTTATTACTATGCAACTTTTCCGCCTATTTCTTGTTCTATTTTAGAATTATTTGTACTGTATATATATATCTGCTCAATTAAAAATCCATTAAGAAAATATATTTTATTGCAAAACATTGTCAAATAATTGAAAAATGAAACAAATTCGACCAATTGTAAATTGTTAAACAAATGATCAGAGTTGACCATATAGTCGATGGAAGACCTACCTTTCTGTAGACGATGTGATTGGGCGTTTCTTCCACACAGATACCGGAAGTGGCCGTGGCCTGTTCGTTATTTGTTCCGTCCGTTGTCCTCTGTTGTTGTTGTTGCTGTTGCTGTTGCTGCTGCTGCATCGTGGTTTTTTCTGGACTGTTTAGTGAATCCGCCATACTTTCATTGAAATTACCAAGGGCCCGATATTCCATAGAGACGCGAAGGTCCTGCAGGAGAGCATTAGCAGTGGCGCCGGAAGTGGCCGTGGACGAGGCCGACTGCAACGACTTGCCACCAGGGGACGAGGAGGTCGAATGTGAGGTCAAAGGGTAATAGCGGCTGCTGCAGTGGTGCTGGCGGAACGGCCCTGCAGAGGCCGGAGCGCCCTGACCACCATCGGGGGAAGTGACGCCAGTAGCGCCGCCTGCACTGCTTATTAGCCGAGAGACCTTTGTCGCCGTGGTCACTGTTTTTGGGCACCGTAGGGTCAAGAGTAGGAAACCGGCATCGCGGACGGGGACCGGAAGCGGTTCTTGACGATGAACGGAAGCAATATGGCGGCCAAGGGAACACTACGACAGATTTGGGTTTTCGCGCGCTTTTTTCTGTCTCTGGTCGATATCACCTGTCGTAGCACTTTTGGGCTGAGATTGCAATCGATCCGTAACGATTATCGTTAAACGACGACCTGATTTTTAATTTGATTTCGGCTGCCATTTTGCCGAACGTTGACGTTATCGGTTAGACTTTAATCGGATTGAAATTCATGAATGTTTTGCCAGGTTCTTAAGCTGAGATCTTGACGTTTTGCACGTTAACGAGATATGATTTTGCAACGCAATTTTTTTGTTGATTTGTTCAAAAAGGACAGTTTGCCATTGCCAGTTTAATAGTTAATTTATTTATTATTATTTTTGTTGTTGTGAAAATCTGATTGAACAGGTTAGAGAATTGATTCCGCCATTAGCACCATGGTGCAACGATTATGCCTAATTGGAATGTATTTACCTGGTAGTTTAAATAATGCTACTGTTGTGAAAGTTTGTATCTAGCATACTTTCAGGCTCACTTATAAATTTTGATGAACTTTTTTGAAATCAGTTTTCCTAGCTCATTGAATTGGTTGTTGTTTATCCTTCATTCGTCGAATCAGTCGTCGCACCAACGCGAAATCTCTCCAATATGCTAAGATGCACTGGTTGTTCACTGACCATGGATCGCATGTATCCTCCTATTCACGATGTTGTTGTTGTTGATGTTGACATTCCATCCCTTGCTGTAGAGCTTAGGTCTGGAGTGCTTGTCACAGAGGCAGGTGTTCAGAAATTTGTCACCGATCGAAGGCGTGGAGAAGCACTCCCGTTTGCTTCAATTTGGCCTCAGTGATCCATCAGGTTCGCCGTCTTTTTATTTCCCGCCAATACCTTTGGCCAGTTGCACAGCAGTGGAGAGACCCGGGATCGAATCCCGATGCGGACTTTTTTTTCTGCCAATTTTTCCGTCGTTCTTTTCCCGCACTACACAACGATTGATAGCGCTGCTAATTGCGGATTCCGGCGCGAGAAAACGCACATCTGCGGACGGATCCACACAGCACCGATCCTGTAGAGATTTTTGGAAAATGGCAAAAATCGCGATGTACATGCAGCAGCTTAGGAAACGATGAAATATCCGGAGCGTCCGAGCGTGGCACTGTCAGTCGATATTTTCTACTTTTCACTGCGATTCGCGGATTATTGTTGCGTGCTTTTCTTTTTTACACTGTTTTCAGTCAACATCGACAGAAAAACGCGTCGTCTTCGTCTGGCTTTGTGACCGACCTTGATGAAGAAGAGATGGAGGAAAAAAAAAAACTAACAACCAACAGAGTGATTTTGTGATGTTTGCGCGAAAATGCGGCAACGGCGCTCCTCCGTCGTTGTCCGGGTCCACTCTCCGTCGTTTTCCCGAGTAGCCAATTGCGATAGACGCGAGCCTCGACACACGCCGAGCCAACCCACCAATGGCAACGGCTGTGACGTCAGATGAGCTATCTTCAGGTCCTCAGTGCCATCCATCGGCTGCTTCTAGCAGCTCTCCACCATCTTTCTGGCCTGGATGAACGGGGAGGGGATATCGATCGCGACGGTCTCGTGACCTGGGGAAGAGGGGGACAAGATGGCGACCATGTTGATGATAATCGTTGATGCCAAATTGCCTCCAGATTTGTGAATCCTTACAACTGGGGAATATCGGAATGACCATATTGGCTTCCCGATTATTCACAAATTGGAACAGTTTCTTTGAATACTAAGTATGGGCACCGGAATAGGGCGCATATATGGGAAGCGACTCGCGGGTCAGTGCACATTATGTGCCACCCTACGTTTATCCACACGTTGGATTTCTAAATTCGCCGCTAGACGGGAGGTCAGTCGGTGGATATCCGTGACGTCACTCGAATACTTGCATCCAAAAGATTAAAACAATCGTAAAATTACCTACATTTAAAAAAACAAAAATGAACTATTAGTTCCCACTTTTTTGTGCTAAACTGTAACATTTTATAATGTATCAGAAATTCGGTAACATCATATGATAAGGTTTGACATTAGACTTTTAATTCGTTTTTGGGTGATGGGAAGACTCCGTATCTTCACTTTTCACATGTTTGTCTCTAAGCATCGATTTATAGTTTCTGTTTACAAACTAGAACGCTACATACTAGGTAAACCATAATAAAGTACAACAATTTAAATAATTCAGGATTAATATTTTCCATATTTCTATATCCTTATCTTCACATTAATCCTTTTTTTATCTCCAGCTTTTTGTGTGTGCTGAAATTGAATTTTAATTGTAAATTAGAGGGCGCTGCAATATTGGAGAAAAAGATGGGCGGGACAACTTCTAAAGACTATTTTATCGATATTAGATAGTAAAGGTGATGGGGGAATGGAGTTAAAACTCCATGGCGTGCTCACTGCGCGTTAACAAATCCTTATTGTTACGCTTCAATACAATTTCTGTTGGCGTAGTGTAGTCTTGATACAATACACTTATTTTTATAGCGGATTGTTGAGAGGGAAATAGATGTTAGTTTATCGTTTTGTTCACCGGCAACGAAAAAGTTGGTCTTAATTAACATAGCTGCCCACATGATGTTACGTGTGTTGGCAGGCTGACCCGCATAACACTTAAGTTATCAGTGATTGCCTAACTTTACATTTCATCGTACGCAGATACTCGATTTGGAAATAACGCTACATTCTAATGGGAAATCTATTCTAAGACTCATGTTTGTATTCCAACGAACTAACGTTTTTTATAATTGCATTGCCATGTCATTGTAGCGTTTTTTTTTTCCAGAACGAGTATCTACCATCAATATCAAGGTTAGGCAATCACTGAAAACGTGGGTGTTATGCGGGTCAGCCTGACAAATCACGTAAAATCATGTGGGCAACTAGGTTAAATTCAGACCAACTTATATTTTTATAACTGCTTGAAAAGATTAAAACAGATATTGTTACATCGTTTACTTAACTGAAAACAGGGTTTGATGGTTGGTTTCAATCAGCCTCGCTACCCGCACGATTTTACTTGTGTTGGCAGGCTAACCCGCATGACACCTAAGTTATCAGTGATTGCCTAACTTTACATTTCATCGTACGCAGATACTCGATTTTAAAATAACGCTACATTCTAATGGGGAATCTATTCTAAGACTCATGTTTGTATTCCGACGAAGTAACGTTTTTATAATTACATTGCCATGTCAATGTAGCGTTTTTTTTTCCAAAACGAGTATTTACCATCAATATCAAGGTTTAGGCAATCACTGATAACGTGGGTGTTATGCGGGTCAGCCCGCCAACCCACGTAAAAGCATGTGGGCATCTAGGTTAATTAAGACAAACTTATGTTTTTATAACTGCTTGAAAAGATTAAAACAGATATTGTTACATCGTTTCCTTAATTGAAAACTGGGTTTGATGGTTGGTATCAATTAGCCTCGCTACCCACATGATTTTTGAAATGTTGGCGGGCTGACACGCATAACACCGAAGCTATCGGTGATTGCCTAACCCTACCTCGAGGGTGGATACTCGTTAGGAAGATAATATAATGATGACATGGCACATCTATACAAAGATCCATATTTTCATTCCGCCTGCCCGCATTTTTGTCATTGCAGTAATCGATAATTGGTTTAATTTGAGTGCAGTTTCCTAATATAATACTAGATTGGATAATTTTTTATCGCAAGAACGTACATGTATAGACTGCATCTGCTTCGAGCGTTTAATTTAACGTACAATTGGTTATTACCACGAGTTTTACTGTTTTAGTTAGTTTATACGTGATTCATAAATATAGGGAAAAATTAGTATAACGCTAAAATCGTGTTCTCATGCGATGACCGCTTCTAGCTGAGTAAAAAAAAATATTCATTCAAATAGCCCAAAACCCTAACTGTGTGCGCTATATGCATTGGACAAAGTTAGCAGGCTGCTTCCATTCTGGAAACAGTTGTCGATGTACTGTATTTGGCATTTCATATCCACGCCATTGATATTGTTGCCACCATGGCGTCGCCGATTCTGATTTATCGTTGTAAAGTTCGTCTACTTTTTACAAGTTAATTTTCCATTTTTAATAAAATAATTTAGTAAATCAATTCACATGCAACCCAAATGAAGGTTAGGCAAACACCGATAGCTTTGGTGCTATTCAGGGCAGCCCGCCAATTCCATAGCTGTGTCATTGGTATAAGATTCGTTGCCATCATGGCATCGACGATTCTGATTTGTCGTTACCACAGTTGTAAAGTTTGTCTACTTTTTACAAGTTTATTTTCTATTCTTAGTAAAATTATTTAGTGAAACCCAATGAAAGGTTAGACAATCACCGATCATAGCTTTGGTGCTATGCGGGTAAGCCCGCCTACGATATATCTAAATACATGAGGAATACGACGCCAATTAAAACCCACCGTCATATCGAGTTTCCATTTAACCAAACCCCATGAAACAACATAAATTTCCATCTCTCCAAGAAGCTACAACAGATAATTGTATCGTATCCAAAACTCAGCGAAAACAACTTTTATTTAAACAAATGCTCTTCACTAAAACGTGTTAATTTTCATGTTTTCCTCAGTCAAAGAACAGACTTTGAAATAAGCGCCGCCTCAATTTTCTCTATCCTAACCAATATCGAGCACGGTTCACTTTCCCAACCAAATCGTGTTCGCGAACGAATAAGACGCTTCGAGCACCGACCTCGTCGCTTTGAAACACTTCCTCGTTTCACTATCTGGCTGTTGGACGGCGCGACCGGCACTGTTGTCACGGTAACGCAGCTTCCATGCTTCTACGGTGGGGGTAGGGGTGGCCTCTTTCCCACCCCAGAACCACCATCTTTACTATTCGGATCGATACCGGCCTTGGCCCCGCCCCTTCCACCCCGTGACCCCTCCTTTTCGCAACGGCTGATCCTCCTTCATTCACGATACACTCGTTGTTCGAAGCGAGTGCAGAGTTGAACTGCTCTTCGGTTAACCGCTCACTCGCTTGCCAGCTGTTTCTTCTGTCTTCCTCGTTTCTACGCTTTTGCTTCCCCTTTCCTCGTCGCGGATTTTTGCTGTGAATTCGGTTGTTTCACGAAGGAATTATTTTTCGCAAATTTCGCAGTCACAGTGACGAAAATTGCTACTTATTCACGGATTATCGTAATCTTCGAATCTCTCGCGTGGCGCTTTCGAGGGACCGGCTTGACAGCGTAATTTGACAGTGGATTGACATTGGTTAGAAAACGATATTTTGCTGTGTTATCGTTATTTATTCATAAAATAGCCGCAATAATAGTAGAAAAAGGTAAGCACCACCGTTTTCTAATTACGTGGCGATTAACATCGTCGTATACTCAGCAGTTGTCTCATGTGTGAAATAGTGGTTGTTTAGTTTGCACGTTTGAGTTTTTTAAGGTTGGTATTTGGTTCCTGTGGGAATAATGGAGAACTTCAGCATTATATCGCGTGTGTCAATGGGGACATTCATAAATTCAGTAGTTGTCTCATCAATGAAAAAATGGGCTCTATATATGTCTTATATGAAATTTCCCATTCAGGATGCCTGGATTCTATACAAATGAACCTCTTGTTGTGTTAGCAAATTGCACACTTGGGGCAGTCTTAGTCAATGTCGCTGTATGATTGAGATTTTGAATGCCCACATCTTTCATTCCTACGCCATTTTCACCTTTATATACAGCGATCTATGCTTGATATGAAAGAAAACGAAGAGTGACTATACTACGCCATATCATGACGTTTCAAATATTCCCATTAAAATTATAAGTTGTATACAATGCACAAGGCTACGACGCAAACATTGCTAAATGTAGCAGTTATCTCATGCATAAAAACTATGTCTTAACCTTGTATATATAATATTTTCCTTAATGGCAAAACACATCTCTAGGGACAATACACTTAAATTAGTGCCATTTTTGGACAACTAGAGCGTTGCAATAAAATGTGTCATGTTATGTTTATTTTACATCTTGTTTATTTTATTTCGTCTAGTCGGTAGTAATGAAAAACTTCTAACGTATGCAAACAACCTAGAATTTTTTTTGTATATATTTGCACATATATTTTTTATTATTTTATATATAAATATTTTTGAATTTCATGTTTATCGATATGCATTAATTTGGCGCTTGTAATATAAAGTGGTCTTCGTTCGGAAAGTGCAAAATGACACTCCGAAAATATCTTATCGATTTGAAGAAATATGAAAATATGCAAAATTAAACTGCATCCGTTTTTTAATCTTCATTCAGTGCGTCATGCTTTCAATTCCATTAAATTCGTTTTTATTACCCTGCAGTCAATACACAGTGCCATATGGTTTTCGTATCAAATTACACGAAAAAACTAGCAAATTAAGTAAGCGGAGATTAAAGTGCAAGAAATTGATATGGATACGCAATTTGAAATAGGCAGGTATTAAATATAGGCAAGAAGATTGCTTGATTTTTCATCCTCTATCTGGTTAAAATGGCATAATTACTGTTAATGAATGATTTGTAAGAGAAAGTATTTAAAATTTAACATGTAAAATAAGAGATTCGTTTGTTAAAAATATCAAGACTATTTTCAAGTTTTGTGTCAAACTTCAGTAATGGTAACTGCAACAATTCCCATTCATAACCACAATATGTTTCCGACTGACGTTTTGATAAATTCGGCATTTTAACTGCGTTGTTTGGTTCTCAAAGATGAATGAGGTGAGGTCACTGTCATTCTATCGCTAGGCGAAATTGGCTATAAAAGATGACAAGACGGTGGTGTCACTATATAGGGAACCAATAGTTGTTCCAGTTACTCGGATTCCCTCTTTTCCCATTTTACATCGGGTTTTATTTTACAGCCAAGCGAAATATTGTTTTACCATGTTAAGGTTTATTTTTAAATCTCCAAGTAATTCCGTGAGTTAACTACAATCCCAGATATGCGTGGGATGCGTGTACTGAGCCAATTTACTAGTTTCAAAAAACGAACCACGAAGTCATCTTATTTATCTTTTAAAGGAATGAAGAAATAAAAAATGTAGACGAGAAGAATTCTCCGAATTGCGAAGCAGATTTCAGCATAAATATGCTGACAAAGGCGCTTCTCGGCATTTTATTTTTTTTGTTTGTTTGAAAAAACAAATTGTGCATATTTAAACCTTGTTTGTTTAAGCCCAAACGTGTTTGGCTCTTCACACCAAATTTGACGTGTAGAAGTGTAATGCTTCGTCGAAGATTGCACAGAGTGGACAATGTCCAGTGGCGTTCTGCGTGTTCTGAAAGGGAAATTGTTTACCCGTATTTCAATAGTTTTGAAAATAATCGATCGAAATGACGTTGAGAGTCCAAAGTGGGCTTTTGTGCCACGTCTTTCTCCATTTTCTTTACTCCGGTGTATCGGTAATGGTCTGTACTTGTTTTTTGCCTCTACAAGTGTATTTGGAAAGCATCCCAGCATGCACTTGGTGTGGTCAGAAAAAGCGGAGGTAAATGTACAGGATGACTCTTTCAATAAACGGCTTGCTGGACTATAAATGACCTACGTAGGTTCGTATTTTTGGAAGTTGAGAAATACCTAAAATGTTAAATTTGTTTAAAGAAACATCTATTAAAACCTGTAATATATATTAATAGCTAAAAAGTTAAAGCTGTCATTTTTTAATTTATAGATACAGTAAATAATGCAAATTTAGGTTCATTATGAAGTTCTTATGCAGGTCGTAAAATTAATCTATAAACTGCTAGATAAAATAATGTATTACTGTTTCACAGGTTTTACAAGTCTAAATAGACATCATAATTCTGCAAATATAAAATAATTATTAATAGTTCGTTAAATTTGAATACACTTATTCATACACACATTTCATTAAATTCAATTCTGAATAAGTATTTCCATGGAATTACAAATAATAGTAGGGTAGTTTTTCTTATCTTTAGGTAAGATAGAGACTTAAGTTAATTCTCCCCATGTTATAAAATGGATGTTGTAATTTAAAAAGATAGATATTTATCTGAATGGTAAACAGTTCGTTCCTCCAGATGTTGCTTAAAACTGCAAGTTTTTTGAAAAATATTTTTATGCTGCTGTATATTTTCATTTATTTCAATCTTCCACTGCAGTTTTGTGCACATGTAATTAGGAAAAAGCCACTCGTATATTTAAATACAGTAGCATAATAATCATCTTAAAGATTGAAGGATAATAGAATGAAATGTTTTAAAAATTTTCTCATTGGTCTTAGGCGCTATTAATAGCGAAAACAATCTAAAACCAATCCTATCTTAGATGAGTTTATTTCGTGAACAATATGGAAAGAGGACATTTTAGGTTAATGTAGTGTGCCAACGTACATGTGATTGTATATGCAACATACTTGGATTTATGTTAGATAAATTGTTTCTAAAATGAGGTTGGGCTCAACCTCATTTCGTTCAAATCTTGTTGTTCGTTATAAATAAGTTCCAGACATAAAAGTATAAGCAAATTGAATCTATGGCCAATAATGAACGAAGACGTTTTCATATTTTTACAAACTTCAAATTATCTATGCTGTATTCCCCTTCTATTCAAATTTCAATAATTGGCAATAACATATATTTGCGTGGAGAACCTGCTTTTTAATTAAAATCTGTATTTTTTTTAAAAATTTTCAGCGCAAAAATAAAAACCGTTGAAACAATAACGTGTATTAACCGTATTCTCCTGCGACATCAAAACTACTACAAACTTGAAAATTTCGAAAAAGCCACTTAATATTTTCTCACTGAAATACATGGCATTTTTTTATCTTCTCCTTAAATAATTGTTTTCAGTAAATTCATTTTGTACGGTATTCAACTAGCAAAATCAATGCATTGACATTTTGTCATGTATATCAACTTTATTTTTTATATGAAGCAAATTCCAACGATTTCAGCTATAGACGCCGTATAGAAAGAAAAACTCTGATATTAAATACAAAAAAAAAGCATTTATCTGTGACATATTTTTTATCTGGAATGAAACGGTGACAAACGAGCGTCCTAGTGGAGACATAGAGTCGCGAACGATTTGCCAGGGCCAATTCCGCGAGATTTCTCGGTAAATCCGAAGTTAATCCCCAGGGATTTACGGATGAAAATATTGTGAATAGTACTAAAGGGGCTCATAACGAGTGTCAAACAACAAGAGGGAAAATGCCGACCATTAGGTATTTTATGTTGTCCATATCGATGCTCTGATGAAAGGCAGGTTCATATACAAAAAATACACAACTGAAAAAAACTTTTGGTATGGACCGGTGGAGTTGAATAGCAATCCCTATAATCTATCATAATCTATCAGTAATTTATTATTATTTTCTACATATACAAGTTGTCTTAAAAGACTAAAACCTATAGTATGTTAACAAATTTCTTTATCTGCATGAAGTACTATTCAAAAATAAATTTATAGCAATATCATATTAATCTAAACTTTTTTTACAACCTGTAAATATTACACATTTTTTATAAATCATTTGTTAATAAACTATTGCCCGCGGGCCAAATCCTCCCCGTTGTAACATTTCAATGGCTGGTAAAATGCACAATGCAAAAATTACCCACATATTTAAAATTTTGGCATCACTACTTCATCCGAAATTGATTTGATGGCCCCTATTATTTGTAAAGAGGGATTAAATGGAATTGAATATTTTCAATGATCGTTTATTCCATTACTAAACCATTTTGATAATGAGTAGACTAATGGAAATAATCCCGTGATTTATACGGTGTACACTATCAAAATATTATGAAAAGGACAAGCCATTATAAGATTACCTCTCAGAATAAACTAAGAAAGCCTCAGATAATTTTGTGTGTTTATTTTCCTAAGATTACTGATTAAATGCTCGTTAATATTTTTATTTCGTGTCTGTTCGCGTTCCAACAGACTTTTCTCTTGTTCTGTTTACTTTTTATTCTGTGCAGGTCATCATCGAGGATTTGCTTCCCTTAATCATTAGATACATGAGGCATTTGGAGAGACTTTATGAGGGTTTATTTGGGGGTGATAAAGCTCGAACATGGGGGATAAAGCGACAGAGAAGAGAGAAAACGACGAATCCCATTAGCCAATCAATTTGTCCGACATTAACGATGTAATTAGTGCAACCTAATTGTGAGGAGCATAGCTACAACCGCGAATTATTATATATATGCCTTGTTTTAATTGGCTAATAGCCAGTTGCACCAAGTTCTAATTAAACAGAAGCGCTGATCAAATATCCTTTGTGCATCGATTAACAATTTTAAGGTACATGCCATAAGTTCATCTGGTTAAGCTCAGCGGATTGGATATCATCGATAATAGGAATAGACAGTTTCAATACATAACATCCGATGAACTTTGATGATTTAATAACAAGGCCATAACAAGGCGTATAATGTTGAGTATAATTTAACACTGATGCTTATACAATTATTTACAGTATATATTATTATACTGTAAATGCATCTATGATTTTTTTTATTCAAATGATTAAACGTAATTGCAATTCACACGATTTTTTGATTAACGGAAATTTCCTGAAATTCTAATTTTAAGACCTGTGGAAAAGACCCTGGAAATTTAAGACCTCGAAGAAGAATTCCAGCATAAAATTTGTATTTAACACAAATTTAGGCATAATTCCCGGCTTTCCCGAAGTTTTAAAACTTCATGTACATTTGGGACTGGGACAGATTCTCCCTTTCACTGACCTTTAAGACTCAAACAGAAAATCCAAAAATGAAAAATACGATTATTAGCGAACGTCCAGAATGGCTATACCCCCTCCCCCCTGTTCGCATAGTGTCCACATACCAGCAGACCCCCCCCCCCTACCCTATCTCGAGGACGTTCTTTTTGAATGACCCCTTAAGCTATTTGCCTTTATCCTTGAAGGTACCTAGTTAATGCTAAACGAATCCACGACATGGCAAAGAAGGACCCCACTAATCTACCATAAAACTCATTGTGTTTTTGTTCGATTCGAGAAATACAAAAAATGACCGTCAAGGATTAATTGCAAAGGGAAAAAATAGTAACTTTCAACCTTTGTACGCCCTCTCTACTTAATTGCATTAGTAATCCTGTCCGTTCTGCATTAGGTTGCCAGGCTTATTTATTTTTTCTATTTTTCTTGATCGATTATTTAAGAATGGTTCGATTAATTCCTCGCATACACACTGTTACAATAAGCCCGCGTTTCCGTTCGGGAATGAAGGAATCTTGACTGAACGGTCAAGAAGTAGAACTCTATATCCAAGTAATGGCTAATGAACGAGCTGTTTGATTAAATACTTAAAAGAATCGGAAGTGGTTTATGAGGGGCCACCTGGTGGCAAACGACAGAAATAATCCGTGTTTAAAGGTCTGGCTCCACGTGGTTCCTGCAGTTAAGTGCCTTAAAATGGATCTGGCATTTACCAAGGCGATTTGGGAAATCTAAAAAATAATTTGCAGTTGAATTCCTATGGCGCTTCTGCCCATGATAGTGCATTTATCTTATCAGCTAAAACTTAAAGTGGCTGGATGACAAGGTGTAACTAGAACTTATTTTACGATTTCGAACGTGTTTTAAAATTATAAGTGCTTAAGTTTTCTGTTTTAGTTACTACTCTACAAACGTTATTTACTGTTATTCTTTCACAGTTGTTCATTGATTCTGATTCAAGTTAACAGGCCACGTAGTTTACATGTAATTCTCTGCACGTTTGTATTTCGTGCTTATTCCTAACAAAATCGATAACAGTTTTATATTATGCCTACAACTTGAAAATATAGAATATTGCAAGTGTATATGAAATATACTATGTTCAATTTTCGCACATCATGTCTCATTTCCAAAAGTTACTGACATCTTATTGAATTTAATCATTTTTATTGTTTTCCATTCGAGTTAAAATGTGTCTTAAAAATATTGATGCACTGTACTATATTTTGTGCATTGCTAAAAATGCTTATAAATAATTCTGTTGTCGTGCTTCAGTGCCAATGTTTTTTGCGTACAATTTCTACGTAAAATTTAAATTATGAACGATCCTCATCGATGGATTAATTAATGAGATTTCTACATTTTCCAAAATGAGAACTCCAAAATGAGTCAAGAGAAGTCACGTGAAATATCAAAACTGGACGATATTTTCCACAAAACAAATTAACATTGCTGTTTTACATATGGATGGGCTATGAGCTCGATAAGAATCGTTCATAATGTACATTTTACGTAAAACTATACAGGAACTGAAACACGACACACGAGCGTATGTTGCGGTGAAAGGAGTGTCCAGAATTGCGTAAGACCTAACCTACATACCAAAAAAAACCCTCGCGTTTTACTCTTTTTTTTGTGCCAAACTAGGTAAAATTGAGGGCACCACATGTTGTCGCAAACTATAATTCCGTTTTCTGCCTCACGTGTATTTTTGTCGCGAGTGAATCTTTTGTTGGAATGTGCATGACTTCATAAATTAGTTGTGCGGAGGTCGTTTCCGACATTTTCGCCATCTGTCTTGGCAGGTTGTGTTTCCCGCTGAAAGCCATCGGAAGACAGGTGTTCCAAGATGGCTGCCTATTATTCCATTAGTGTTCACGCGGTGAAATGGGTGGGTGGCCGTCAGCGGAATGAAAGCACTCGTCGACGAGTGGAATCAATTTGGCGAATAAATAATACATTGGTTTGGATGGAAAAAGTGGACGAGTGTGTACTATAGTGCATTGTAGGTGCCATGCGTGCTGTTTCTGATTTGTAAGTATAATTTCATGTATCTGTCGCTGCGGATGCGCAAACAAGCCGTTAAGAGCTCGTCTTTGCAATTGTGCGATTAACACAATGGGAGTCCTCCACATTTCCGCAACGAGTGAACTGCTCTCTTTTCAAAATGCGTTAAACTTAATAAACACTTCATTCCCTAGATGCGCTAATTGCTGTTATCTTCGCATCCAATCTTTCCGGGGAACTTTTATTTTTGCTATTTTAGAGGTGTAAATGGGTGATAAAACCTTCGTTACGCTTTCATGATTCTTTATAAACCCATGTGCAATTAAAAAATGAACTACTGACATGAAAGCATTTCATAATTCTGATAAGTGAAACTTGTGCCATTTCTCTAGCCTTTCTTCTATTGATTTGCACAAACTATTCGGTTATACAATGTGCAGAGGCAAGGCAAAATAATGTGAATGCTATGAAATTAAGGGATAAAATAGGTTTTCTTCTTCTACATATTTGCTTCCACACTGTATAGAATTCGGGTCAGTGCATTAGTTAGCATGGGCAAGTGGTAGTTGTTAAAGCATTGAATCAATGGAATGAAAATGACATACATTTCGGTAAGAGATTGTTAAAATGTGTTAAAGTCCATCCAAGATGGTTTAAAGTTGCAGCCTCACTATGATTCCAAGAAGGATTGAGGCAAAAAAAAAACCAATCCAGTACCATAACAATAAGAATAAATCGTATGTCTGAAAATATGTTTCCATTATTTTGTCCATCCCTTCTATAAAAAACAACAAATATCATTTGACCTTATTTTTGAGTTATATATCAACGGTAGCTATACATCTACAACTCCGATCATAAAAAAAGAATTTAAGAGTAAAAGTTATTGCTACGTTACTTTTATTGTTTTTGTGTGTGGTGATATCTAGTATATTATAAATCGATCCATGTCCTCAATAAGTTTCTGAAAGATTCGTGCCACGTACGGTTTAGTAAAAGTTATGAGTCGTATTTTTAAAAAATGGGAGAAGCTTTGCGAAATTCACCTGTACACTGTCTGCACTTGACGATGATATCGTTGATTGCGTGGTAACAGACTGTATACACAGTGACCACAACAAAAAAGACGCTGTCATGGGAGTACTATTGACGATTACTGAAAAAAGAAAGCTGTTGTTATTATTGAAATTCCATCCTCTTTTTATAACACGCAATGCCAATGATAAGCAATATAGACTTATCCGATGTATTCTCCAGATAAGAATACCAAGTTCTAAGCGATTATTTTTTTTTAATACTTTCTAATACCCTTCGTTCGCATCTTGATAGTTACTAGATCTGTCAAAATTGTCAGTGTTTCGTATTGTGTCTTATGGACTTGCATGGCGCCTTGTGAGCCATTGACATTTCCCTTTATTGCGATCGATACGGCGCTCCAGCGTTTGTCCTCCTCGTTCCACTTGATCGACTTTAAGTGTAAGTCGTTTCTTTTGTGATTTAGATACCATCACGTTGTAAAGCTGCTAATAATCGCCTTTTAAACTGAATTTCTTGATTAAGTTTGGGCATCTCATGTACTTTTTAGTATAAAAAATGTATGGAAAAGCGTTTGAACAGTTTATTGCCGTTGCAAACCAATTGTCGTAAATCGTCGATAATGGTGTTGGCCCTCTAGTGGTGGGTACTTGTCGATGAAGGGCACTATAAAGGAAAAAGGCACCAGTTTGTAAGACAAAATTGAGAGAAAGATGTGGCGACATTTTTTCTAAGCCCAAAATCGATACATAAGCAAGACAATAGGACTGGGAAAAATGATAATAACATCGGAATAGCTTTTATTTAGATTTATTTTTAGTAGTTTCCCTAACTATAAATAAGTAGAAATAGGATTTGAAATAACGGTAAATACTTAATCTCCCAACAAATCCTTCATGGTAAAACGCATCGAAAGATGCTCCTGATTTAACAGTGAATATATTCTAAAAATATTTTTCCTCCGAGATGTGTTCCCGTTATAGATGTTTGTTGTTTAAAAATAAATATCCATGCCTGTAACATATTTACCACCTATGTTTTTTATATGTAAATATTTTGCATTTCCGTTCGTGTTACATGAATTCTATACCTTATTAAGTCTTCCCCTGTCTTTCAAATGTAGGAAATTTTTAAAAAAGTATGAAAATTTTGTAAAATGCGTTAGGGGATTTATAGAGCAGTTCGTAATATATGAAAGACTTTTGTATTGACCTATATTTTTGGAAAACTTGAGTATATCCCATAACGTCTGCTTTCATATTTGTTCATACGCAATTGATAAATAAGGAAATAAATACGATAGCATGCGAGTAATGTTTAGTAGACAGCGTATGTTCCGTAATATGTTGTGCCATACGACTGTCTCTACTCATCCGGTTCCCATGTTTGGTTTAATATTTATTTAATTATCTGGAATTCATGACGTATATAACCTTGCTAGCATTTTTATTATGTTTGCCATTGTTTTTAGTGTATTGTTTACAAAGCTGACAGACTTTTTATGTTTTATTTTGTTTACACCATAGGCCCGGTTGTTTTTATAACGCAAATTTCCATACCGCGTTTATTTTTTTCATACAATTCTTATTCAGTATTACTCACTGTAGTGGAATTGTAATGGATGTCCCAATAAAGTTGGTCGTCCAGGCGTACATTTTGAACAATCCTTGCTTCCGTGACATCGACACGCGTAAACCCATGTCACGATTTGTAATAATTTTGCTCGGTTTTTATCGAGTGTTTCTCCCTTTGTACCTCCTCGTACTCATCTGCTTTTAAAAGACCCCCGAACGTCCCATAAGTGGTTTAAACGCAGATTAGCCCGGCTCATAGCAGTGTTGTCAACCTCTGATTCATTATCTTCGGCCTTATTGCATTCCTTGTTGGGTCGTTATCACGGCTAAATCTTCCTATAAATATCTTGGGTGGGCGTGAAAATAATATTAAAAAAATGGCGACTATTAAACCAGGGGGTTGAGGAGTACCAGCTGGCAACCATCACTTCCCGTATTTGCATAACATCTTCTCGATCTGAACGCTATATTATGGCTAATTTGAAATGCGATTATGTGCCAAGCACGTCGTGCAAAATGATTTAATCCAGCGAATGCATAATTTCAAAAAAATGGCGAAGGAGGCCAACGTTTATCGATTTTTTTTTTGTAAGCATTCCCATATTTTTTTTACGATTTCCATCTGAGGACGCTGAGCTCTGGTATATCATAAGCTATACACCTGTGAGGGCTAAATTTGGATCCACCTTCTGATATAAATAATAAAAATACGATTTTCCCCCAGTGCAAAATTATTTATCTGGATCTTTAATTAATAAATAAAGAAAGTATTAACAAGGATACCCAACGCCTTTTCGTTTCGTGTTCTATACGAGCTTAATTTGTGTTAGTGCGAAGTTGCATTAGTTCGGAAAAACCGTATTAAATTGGTTTCATTCCCGGGGTTTCGTTGCTCTTAACGTAATAGGTTACAACCCGCAAGCCATACACCCTGGTTTGGATACACATTCTTGTTATGTCTATCCCAAAATTTCGTCCATGGCACATGCGCCATCAAATTTGCACATGTAAGTCCATTCGGCAAATTGTTCAGATGTAGTTTAAGGTGGATTCTAGACCTATGCATGCACTGTTAAAATATGCAATGCATCCATGTAACAAAAACAAAATATTGTTCCATAATCGTTGATTAGACTTCCTTGTAAGGAAAATAAGGAAAATAAGGACAATAGAGACATTTAGCCACCCAACATCAGCATACGACCTTTATACTGATCTTACACGGAACTAACTTTCAAGAAGGGAGGAGTATTGATTGGAACTAAAAACGAATTTGCATAAAATCGTTTGAAATATGCTCATGATGTTCAGTTAGTCCAATGGTAGTTCAAATCAATGCTCCTGCTTTCCCGAAAGTTCCATGTAAGATCAGTATAAAGATCGTATGCTCACGTTGGGTGGCTAAATGTCTCTATTGCTAGGAAAGTTTGCAGATATTTGCTACAGCACTGGTATTATTTTAATTTCCATAGCCTGTGCAGGGCAATTGAAGCTTGTTCAAGCCAAGTAATTTACATGGTGTACACGTATGTATAATTGTGATTAACAACCTCACAGTACATGGAAATAGGTATCGATCACGTGTTACTAGCACAAATCATGCCTCTATTCACGTTTTCAACTTTCCACGTCGCCTAATGGTACGTTATGCTCGTCGTAATTGCATTTCATAATTACTTAATGCTCACGCAGACGATTGCTTTCCGCCATCCCTTCCTAACTCGACTTTTTGAACAGATAAATTATTTAACAAATTAATGAGAATGTCCTCCGTGTCCTACTACGATGCAATACGACCATGAACCAGCACAGTACATTCGCATTAAAAATGACAATTATTGTCATTTTTAACAAGGCGTTTAGTTATTTATGATTTAGAACGGACATATTTTCAAATACTTATAGAAATTCTGCTCCATTTTATGGTTTTAAAATGGCATTGTTATAGCCAAATCATACTGTAATCATAAAGTTATCACAAGTATTGTAGGGAAAGCCAAAACACATAAAAACTTTTATTTTAAATTAAAAAAGGACAATTTGAGAAGAATTCTTCTAAAAAATAAGTTGATCTATGCATATGTAAAATTAAATTAAATTATGCATCATTTTTCTATAGGTTTTCCATTACATGATGATAATACGATAATAGGGAACACGACACTATGTTTAAGTCGAACGATCAACAAATTTGCAAGTAAATATAGTGTTGAGGCTTATAAATTCGCAATGCCAAGAACAATATACCATATTATTAATACATCAATGGTAGCGACGCGACATGTTACAACAGTGTTAGCGCAGATACTAGCTTTGAATTACAAAGCATGCCACCGCTCTTGTATATATAGGTTACCTGTTATACCATAAGTAAAGATGGCGGAGAAGATTGCATCCTGTACAAAACTCGATGTTGGTCTTGCAATTTATTAAATGTAAATTTGAGATATTTGTGTGCCTGTTCTTCTGCTTAGAAAACGACTCTAACAAAGACGTTTTAGCATAAATAATCTATTTTTGTTGAAATAGGTTATGCATGCTAAAATATTTGTGTTGTCTTTGGATGGTGGACAAAAATCAATAAACGAGGAGGATGTTGATTGCGTGCAAAGTGCATCAATCAAGTTGGGAAAATGGGAGGTGTATACTCCCACCCACCCTCGTGGGGGGTTAGGGTAAGGCTTCCGGTACTCCCCCCTAATCAACTTACACAGCGATGATTGAACTTTTCGTGGCTTTTTAACATTTGCAATTTCATCAGACGGATAAAAACTCGAGAGGGATTACCAGAAGTGAGGATGACAGGAGACGCCATTTTTTATTTTTTTATTATTAAATATGGCTTAACCAAATCCAATAGAAATGAAAAAGGAAGGAAGGGTGGTGATACGTACAGTAATCCTTTCTGGAAATAGAGATTACACGGTGAAACGGTCGCTCATGATTGTTTCACACGGTTTTTGAGCTTTTAACGTGTGTTCGCGCGTGATAGCTTCGTTCAATCGTGACGAAATAGCGAAGGAATCATACCGTAGCTATCAGTTCGTGATTGCATTTTGAAATCAGTTTTTAAAGTATCACGTTGTCGAGAAAGGCAAAAATATCAAATGGACTCTTAGTAACTGGAAAATCATCTGCACATTTCAAATAAATACTTTTTTTATAGTAGAAACATTCTGCGATTCCAGGCATCCACTAATATAATTCGAGCGTGTCAAAGTACAGTAATGTACGTACATGTTGCTGCAGCTGTTACATGCCTTATTGAAATATTGGAAATCGTTTGCATTTGGCTTATGTTCTTAAACAATGTTGGTATTCATTGTAGCACTTTTCAAATTGTATACAACATGCTCTTAAATTGCTGAATCAATTATTAAAAGCAAGAGTACTTTTAATAACAACTTCTTCGGGATTGCCCCTGAAGATAGGCAAACACTGCGAACACCTACGCTATAACAAAAAAAACTACCTTAGGGGTTTCATTTATAAATTTTTGACTAATAGCAGATTGCATCAAACTAAAGATAAATCTAATCGTTAATTAAAGACAATTTTGTGTGTTTTAAGATCATGTAGCTATAGCATTATCAAGCATGAAGCTATTATATATAAAATGGTTAAATATAATGCATGAGAACAACTGTTATTTCACTTTTGTTCTTAAAAAATCATATTATAAAATTTTAATAAATACGTATGTTTACTTTGGTGTCTAAATAGACGCCAATTCTCAATAGACGATAATTCACATTCAATTTTTGAATATGACAATTTGGATGTTTACAATCTTTAAAGCAACACTAACAAACTATACAAAGTATTTGAATTGCCACACATTTGAGCATTATCGTTTTTTGTACTGTTATTGAACGTTGTTGCACTTTGCAGAATCCTTCTGCCGCCCTATGGTCTTAAGTGTTCGTTTCTAATAAAATTGGCTTTTTATTCGTTTTTGCAGGAACCCGCGGCGGCCGGAATTCAAGCCATTTCACCTTCCGCGTTTGGGAAGAGTACATTTCGTGCCTTTTCTCCTTTCTTCCCTCGTCGTGATTTCATTCGGATGCCATTCCGTGCCTTCCATCCTTAATATATCTGACGAATCCGCGCGTCCATATAGATAATCCTCCAGGGATAAAAATACAGAAAAAACCGCTGAAGGAAGAGGGGGAAAAAGTGAAAAATAAGCCTGTGTGCGAGGGGCGGTAAAAAGTCCCCCAAAAAAAGAAGAAGAAGAAAAAAACATGTCACCGCTGCGGTTCGGACCCTCGACGGCTCCGTAAATAGCGACGGCGACGTCATCGGGTGTCGTTCGGAATTCCTGAGCATTTTGTACACGGGTTCCTGGGATGATAGAACTCCGCATAGCGCGTTGCGTCCGATATCAATCCGCCTCCTCCGCTATAATTGATGTCATTGGAAATCAATAAGGAAACGCGCGCTTTTACATTGGGAGCGAAAGAGTGTGAGAAACAACGAAATAACAATTAAAAGAAGAGGGAAAAAAAATAAGATAAAGTGCGACTATTAAGAGCGGCCATGGGGTGCACATTCGCCAAAAACAACAGTGCCGGTGCGGACGGAAATGCCTCGGAAAAAGGCCGGTCAAAAAGCAACAAGGGCGGCGGAGGAGGCAAGGGCAAGAACATGGAACTGGGAGGAATCCCCGATATCCCTCCGCCTGCCCCCGTCGATCCAAGACTGCCCCTTACGGCCAGGCAGCGGTTCAGCATCGGGAAATCGTGGAAGGGTATCGCCAGAGCCATGGAACCAACGGGAGTACACATGTTCATCACGTAAGTGTGACCTGAATCTGTATTCTTAACGTGGTAGTATAGAGTGGAAATTGGGAATATAGGATGGGCAACGACGAATTTGTGATATTAAAAGGTTGGATTTTGAAGAAGTTTTAAGAAACGTTTTGAGGTTGAATTGTTTAGTGGAAATTACTTTGCAAAAGAATTTCAGAGTCTAAAATGGTCTAAATGGAATTGCTTACACTGGTGCAGCTTCTAAGTACCCCCATTGTTAAAGAAATCCACCTAACGCAAATATGAAATCAGTGTTGCATACTGGTAACTTAAATTCTATCCGATTTATTTTAACGCCATGCATGTGTGGATAGGGGCCGAATCACTGCGACGGATCCAAGCGCATTTCGCCGCTGGTAAAAAGGAACAGAATGTAAATAATGGTAGCTGGGGAAAATAAATAGCATTGGGGAAAAGGAAGGAGAAGATGAATTCGAGATAGTAAAGGTTGAGATTTTATAGGAGGAAGGATGTGACAGTTTGAAACAATGGAATTTTGAGGAAACGAAAACGTATTGAGGTGGCAATTTGTTTGCAACTGGAGGAAACAAAACACAGATTGTAAGCTGATATGTAAATGAGCACGCTATTCAAGTTCTTATGCAACCCAATGCTGGCCACAAGATAGGGGAACTCGTTTTTAAATTAAATATTCAAGGCAAATATGAAACCACAAGTTTGAGTTTTGAGCCACGCTAATAGCATAGTTGAGAATTTCACTAAGCCCAAATGCTAATAATGCAATGCAAACACTCACCAAGCATTTTCTCATTAACCCAGTTCTTTGTTGCAAACGAGAATTTAGAGGATTTATTGCTGGAGCCAAAAATCTTATTAACATATTCAAGCATTTTTGTTTGATATCGCTCTGGCTTAAAGCAGAGATTTTCATTTCCTGAATTAAGGGCGGCATTAAAGTAAATTCTTTCAGTTACCGTATCCTCGAAAGCTGTTTTTTTATAACAATTCTAAGAAATTGTTGTATTATGCAATAATTGGTTTTAAATTTTTTGGTTATTTGAAGTATTATTAGAGAGTTTGAGCCCGCCAACTTTAACTAAACGATAATGATAACGATAGCGAGAAACAGCGCTGGCGGCCCGGAATGTCATTGGAATGCCATGTTTCGCATAGGGTCGTTCGTGACATTCCGGGCTGCCAGCACTGTTTCTCGTTATCGTTTCGTTAACGTTGGCGTGCTCAAACTCTAATACCATGTTCATTTTTCTTCAATGAAAAATCAGCTTTGTAGAAATTTCTATTCATAACATTTTTTTAAAGTCTAAAACTTTGACTCATATAGTCTGGTTTTATAACTGAATTCGCCCGTTTAGGTCGACTAGGGGTATTTAGCTTCACCATAAGCATTTTTATACCGTTTTTGATGTATCCGTTGAGTCATTTCGTCACACTGCTTTCGTCGACCCCTCCCTCATTGATGCGTGTAGTTTTTTTCTCCCTGTTATTCGTGAAGATGTGTTATTGTGTTCAATAAGACGAGTCTGTTGACAGATAATTTCTCGTTACTTTAATATCGCTATCGATTGGTCCTCGTATTTATAGTTGCCATAATTATCCAATAGGCCTAATCAATATTTGACGTCATCTTGCTTTACCTTCTTTTTTACTGTATGTGGGAATATACTCAACTCCTTTTTTATTTTATTTCTGACTCCAATATAGTTCTAATAGCTCACGCTGCTTTATAAGGGTGAGAGGTGACCACAGGTGGCCGCAATATAATGATCGGCCTTTTGCAATTCTGAAGGGAGGGGTCAACCGAAAAGTTGCACGTTTTTATTGAATTCGTGCCCTCATAACGTCCACCTGATTGAATTTATGGTTTGCAGATTGCGCGGTTACCATGACGTTTTCTGCTCTCCTGGATTCGTAATGTATTTTTTTTTGTTTTTTTTCTCTCCCTATTTCGAAACGTAATAATAGATTTCTTTCTTCTAAGGTTGTAAAATATGAAATTGATGTCTGCTTTATGTTTTTTCGTTTCTCGTTCGCGCTTTTTTTCTTCTTTTTTTTTGAAAAGACCGCAATAGATTTGCAAAATAGCCATTTTGCTGGCGTTGGTATGTAATTCGAGATCGGAATTCTTGCGAAAAAATATTGAGCCTCCGTTGGTGGGCACCCCCTTTAATCGGGCATATCTTACCTTGATTTGTGAAAAATATCTCCTATTACCTTTTATTCAAGGCGGTGTAATGTAATTCACTTTTATTACCTTTATCCACTGTACTTCGGGCGCCCTTCAATTGTCCAGTGTCCTATTTCGCTCGCATTTCACTGGTGGATGATGGTTCTCAAATGGTAACAGATGATTTGACATAGACGAGCTCATTGCGCTGTGTGTATGCAGAATCTAAACCAGTCTTTTTTGACCTAACCATTCAGGGAAGGATTTGTCGTCGTTCGTAAATGGCTGAAAACTTTTATGGACATTTCCAACTATTCGTGGTATACTTGCACACAATATGCTGTTTGGGCTCCTGGAGGGATGAGCACATATGATTTGTGTTGATGAATACAAATGACTATAAAAGGGACATTTATTCGGATGCCATCTCATTTCTAGGCGTGTTTAGTTTTTCTAGGGCATCTTCCATTCTTATCTGTAAGAAGTATAGTTCCTGTTTATTTTCTCGCTCAAATACTCTCAGATTTTTTGAAGTACTGCTTCAGAACTATCGACTAAAATATAGTGAGAAGTAGCATTCGTATCTTTGTATACGCATCAAAAGTGCGTTGTGCACATAATTGGTAATCATACTACATGAATTGACTTCGTCCAAATTATTATCATGGTGTCTATAATTTTGCACATAATGCGTCATGCAATAAAATTTTCCACCGGTTATTGCTCTGTCGAATATAATGCAAAGCCATTCGTTTATTAAAATAGAATGGGTTTAGAATTTACTTTATGGCCCTTTTGAGCTAGCGTCTCTTGGCTGCAGTATACACTGTTGCGCAGATTGCATCATAGATGGCGCTGATATTTTGCGAGGGATCAGCGTTGAGTCCTCAAGTTTATTTATGCCCATTATGGAAAGGTTCCCATCTTATGTTGGGTTTTTTGAAAACCATATATTGCAAACGGAAATGATGTAAGGTTTCTGACAAGTATTAAATTATAGTGGCAACCAAAAGTAGGTCTTCAACGCGAGCTGGTACTGACGTTTTTCACCTCATCAACCTTTTTTTTTCTTTCCAAATGCAATAAATTTATAATTTTATTGCTCGCATTTCATAGTTTGGAAAAAAAATGAAACGTATTCATTTATCATTTCCTTTACGAGTATTAATGCGTAAAATTTAATGTCAGTGGAACTACGAAAAAAAAATTGAATTTCCGAGACATTGGAAAATATTCGATAGATTCATTGCGATCAAATATTTATCGTTAATGTCGCCTAAAACAAATAAATCGGATAAGGTTTTTATTCGAATTAATCTTTTGAATTTACGGCATGCAATTCTCTTCCCCCTCCACATTTGACATCGTTTCTATAGCCCCTAATCATTTTTGCGTGATAGTGATTATTTATTACTGCCATGAATTTTTACTAATTGAAACTTTAAACTCTGTGCTAAACGACATCAGCAAAACTGCGTGACAATGGTAGATGCAGTTTATGTCATACTAATGCATCACAAACATGTTTATAACTTTATTCTAGTCATGTTTTCCAAATTTACTCTAATTTCGTAGATGCTGCAATTCAATAAGTGTGATTTAAAATAAGGCACGCTAGAATGTTATAATTTATGCAGGTCGTTATAGATATTGTAGGATTATTATTTCATGTAAATAATAGCGTGATTAAGTTTTGACTAATTTAAAAAATCAACGTAGACATGTTCAAATTTGATGACTAAGGGAATAGGGAATTGCGCTTAAACAATTTCATTTTGGAGAGTTTATTTCCCCGATTTATTTAGTAGCCCTCTAAAAGTGGATTAATTGGACTTTCATGTATCGCCTGTGGGGCTGTTATGACGTCATCCTTATGACGGGGAAATATTCACATAGCCTTCCTATGTGCCACCACTTTGAAGCAATGGTATTTTTCGTTAATAAATGTAATCGTCGTTTAATGATCGGGAATGCAGGGTTCCCTACGAGTCAATAAATTTGTTGCTGAGGAGTAAAACATAGGATTTACGATCCACATAATGAAATTCAGTCGATGTACTATTGATCGTTATGATCTCATAAAATTTACAACAAATTGTTGTTATGCTAGTACTTCGTTGCAACGCGGCATAGATTCGCCATAAACTATTTACCCAGCCATTGCTTGATTGATTTTATGTAAAAAAATTAAACATTGTAGAGAACTTATACGTCGAGTATTTCAAAATGTTGGAATAGCAGAATTAAAATGCTTTGTTCATTTTTGTAAAATATTGATATATAGATTAAAATATGGGAATATGAATTATATATATTTTAAATAATTGAACAAATGTATGGATAAACATGCCGGAGTAACCCACATGGAAAAGAAATGCATTTCTAAAATACATATAGATTAAGACACTGAAATGTATTTAACATGTATTTTGAAATGCATTCCTAAGAAAATGCATTGCAAATATATTGCACATGTATTGAAAATGCATTTCTCTTCCGTATGGGAAAGTAGAAATTGGCTATAAATCTTGAATTTATTGTGGGAAATAGTAAGAAAATAAAATGATCTTCATTAAAGATATATTAAAAAATGTTGAGAGACTCAAACCAATAACTTAATAAAGTACACAACAATAACCACAGTATATGATATGAACAATAATTGACTGATCGATAAAATTCATTTTTTTTCTAAATAGCAGCTGCAGCTGGAAGTTAATATAGAAGGAGATAAATACATGTATATGTAGGTTAGAACACGAGTAGCTTCCAACGGTTGCATATTTTATGCGTTTAAAAATACTTGGACCGCCATTGAAAGATCAGCCTTATGAACGATAATGGCGCCATCTGCACACCGTGTGCAGCTTATGGGTTCTCTATCGGAAAATACTTTAACTTTCTGCGGTTCTGTCTTGTTGTATGACTGCACGACTATCGTTTTCTCGATAAATTTCGTCTTCTTTTAAATCGTTGAATACGTTTCATCGTCTCGGGGTGACATTCCTTCCGTTTCATCCACTTCCGCAATCTGAATGTGATTCCGAAATCCATTTCAACTGACATTATATAACACGTCGCTTATAATCCATCAACCGAGGGCGCCACCCTCGGCGAAGAAAATGAAAATTTTATTTCTGTTTTATTCGATGAAACAGTTACGAATCATTAAATAACACCAGGTGGTGCTGTAGCAATGATGTACAATTGTAAAATATTGCCGCTTTAATGTCCACAGGTGGCAGTGGAGACACTATATTTATAGAGATGATATGGCTCTTTACAATCCGGCATTAGTACTCTATTTTGGGTTAATTAATGACGTTTATTCGAGGAATGGATTTTTTTACGTTTAAATTGTTCAATAATTTCATGTTAAACTTCAAATGTTTATCAAGTAAGAAATTCAGGATTCTTATACGTTCTGTGTGTTTTTTTACACACATTTTCATGACTACGTGTTATTGAAAATCCATGATGAACACAATTTAAGTTCTCAATAAACTGCTATATAAATGTATAGCAGTTTATTGAGAACTTAAATTGTGTTCATCATGGATTTTTATGGCAACTCAATTTCACATTTTGATTCCCCAAAAATTAAGTTTCCTATAACCAGTATCTTTTGAAAAATATAAATGGTTTATTGACTTTTTTCGTTTACCATATTTAAGTTAGGGTGTCAATATTCTGACTAAGGTTAAAATATGTATAAAATAAATATTTTGCTCATAAATCAGAACAAATGTTATGTTTTTTCTATGTTTAAAGGGTAACTCCATACGTAATGTCTTAAAAAGATATCTTCTCCTCGTTTGTTAAGTTAGCGTTCTCTTGAATTTCTTTTTTGAATTACTTTTGGAAAGTTGCCTCCTCGCGTTTCAAAGCATCCTCTAACTATACGTTTCTTTTGGGGAAAAAAAGGCCTCCATTTTAATGTCTTGTAAAAGATCTACTTTTATGTCTTTCGTCTTATCCATGCTCACTCCATTATAGTCCTGTGGCGCACTTCCAAGTAAAAAAAATCTATATATAAAAATAGCGGATCCTCCAACGTCAAAATTAGAGCTTTAACTAAAAATGAAGAAGATATCATAACGTTTGTGGTTCTCAAAATCCCGAATGCTGCAAGTGAAATACTGTTTGTATACGGCAAATCAAAATATTTTTACGGTTTGGTGTTTCATCTTTTTTACAATCAAAATAAAGTACAATGGCACAGCTGTTGAAAAATGCTTGAGATTGACAGATAGAGTACACGAAATCTATTTTCTAGGTTATTTTCAAAGGAAAAAACTTAAATCACAACATTCACAGTATTTTATTTTTGACAAACCCATTAAAAAAAAAAGAATCCCAAGTTTGATTCGTTTATTTTATGAAAAGTGGGAGATGTTGAATATTCCCGAAAATGTATGTATAAATAACAACGAAACTGAAATTTTCATAATTTATATTTTGGCGTTTCATTATTGTGTATTTCAGCACGGTATTGAAAATAAATGTTATTAAAATCATTTCAATATGTTATATATAATACACGTTCGTATACTTATGCAAATTCATATGCACGTTTTTGTCCTTTACAAGCCACAATTTTGCTTGATCATGTTAAGAGTTTGGCTCGACTTTCTGAATCGCTACGCTCGTACCTTGCACTGATTAATTGTTCAATTAATTATTTATAAATAGCAAATAGCCTTTGCTATTTCGCTCCACTGATTTTACTTATAGATACTTAGCTATTAATTTCCAAGGAAATCGATTATGTTTATCTCAAGCTAGAGTGATGTGTCACCTCAAAATTGGTTCGTTTTCTCGCATTTTCTACGTTTTCGAACATCGTTGTTAATAATTTATTAAGAACTAAAGTTTTAGGGATCACCCACCATTTATTTCATCAATCCAACACTCAACAATGCCCGTGTATGTTACATTACTTTTAGTGGTGTAGATAATCGCCTCAAATACACTGTATATCAGTTGAGATCTTAAAAGTTCTTATAAAGGTTTCCTTATCTCTAAGGAGTCGAGAAAGTACGAGGGGAAGTAATTTTTAAAACATGTCTAGTACATTTCTTTTGCTGCAATCTAATCACGTAATTCCAACTACAGACAAACCACAGTCAGCAAAATGATACCTCCTGTCTTCTATTATAATGGCAAGATATTGGACCGTGCGCCATCTAATTTAATTTCAAGTGTTTGCACAGTAGCTACGTTCGTTGCAGTCACCTCCTAAACATCTTTAGTCTGTTGAGTTGATTTCATTTTCTTTTTTCCATTAAAATATCCTCCGAAAATAACTCGTTTTCCCGCTGAGTTGGCATATACAGCACTCAAATTCAGCACAACTCTGAAATATGATAAAAGATGGTAGCCGCGTCAAAGATGGCGTCGTGCGCTTGTTGTAATACGAAGTTGCTCAGCTATTATTTCACTGCTGCGATTTTATGACTTCCACAATGTTCAATTTCGGAAAAATTCTAGACTAAAAATGCAGCCATTCGTCAATAATGTATTTTACCTCAGACGAACGATGACGCATGCGCTATTCACCTTTCAAGATAGGAGAAAAATCATGCATTTTCTACAATTTCCTAGAGCTTTTATATTTTCAACAATTTATTTTTACCAAATAGAATTATCTGTTCAAATTGTCCAATTTTAATAATTCTTTTTCAGAAAAAATACTACCTTTACACCGAATTCAAATAGGAACGCAGAATGAAATGTCGGTTTAAATTATATTTTAAGCAAGACAGTGATTGTTGATACTAGATAATAAATTAAAGTTTAATATACAAATTTCTTCCCCATGATATTTTTTGTTGCTAACTAATATTTATTGTAAAATTGTAGTCACCCAGTCAAACTTGCTATAGCTTGTCAATGTGTAAGGTGTATAAAGCTTTAGACACCTTTTAATTTTAATATTCACAGCCATGCTTTGTCAGTTTTATGTGATCACGTTCTTCTACAAAGCACCAAATTGTGCACAAAATTTAAACTTTAATTAAGTTAAATTACACAAGGTTCGCTTGTACCGTGCCTAGTTTCCCCACGCTATACTATATTAAATAAAAATTGCATACTTAAAGACTGCGTGTTACGACCCAGCAAAACACCATATTGCCAAAGAGCACGAAATCATACTTTTTTTTTTCTATCCAACCTCCCCAAATGTTCGTAAATTCGTGGTACCCAAATCGTATGAAATTTGCGAGGGCTAAAAATAAATATTGATTCGCGAAAATAATATTACACGAACACTGCATAACGTCCCGTAGCAAATGCGCCAATGGGCCCGTGCACTCGTAATGCAAATGTCAATAACAATTAACGACGGAAACTTATCATAGCAAACGCGTGCAGCGCAGTTATTGTCAGGAATTTTAAATATTTTCACGAATTTCGATTGCCGAATGGCACGTCATAAAACACTAGTGAAACTGTAAATTCCCTGCTAACGTTTAAAGCGTGTATTTAGTATCAACTTCACCGTGTTTGCAAATTAATCTAGGTGAGTTGGTTTAAATGTTGGCGTTTACTGGAATTTAAATCAAAATGCCCTGCTTAATTTAGATCCAAAACCAATGAAGGAATCAGGAATGTGTTCCTGTCTTGATGAAGTTTGAAAAATTTGAAATTTGAAATTATTACACTAAATACAATATGAAGCAAAAACGACAACAAAGTGATTATCAAAATACAAATCCAATTTAATTTCGAATTTAAAAACATTTTCAGAACATTTTCAGTTTAGTTTTTTGAAATGAAGTTTAATAAAGCCTTTTAAAAATAATCAATTTAAAGTTGACAGAGATGTTAGTTTAAAGAGGAACTAATTATTCTATTTACATTAAGAAATATTTTTTTCAGATGTTTTAATATATGATATCAGATATTGTATTTCCTTTGGGATATTCCTAGGGATATTCAAACCCATTTTATTCTCTGAACAAGTGTTATTGAGTTCTATGCATGTGCCACGTCCGTAAGGACCGTAATGTATCCTTGTGCTGTCTATGCATATCACCGTTTAAGAGGATTCTTCAGATACATTTACATAAGGACATTCTTTATTTAAAAGCCTAAAGTCTTGGCATCTTCTATTTGGATACTTTTTCAATCGATTTTTGTTATTTTTCAAGCCATCCTTATACAAAGTGCAAATATTTTTTTAGGGATTCTCTGGAGGGACAATGCAGTTACAAGTATATGTAAATATAAACTGGGGCAAGTTTTTTTAACCAGTGTGAAGTGCCACACTAGTGAGCCGCGTCTGCATATCTGCTGCAGAATCTTGTATTAATTTAGGTGCAGCTCATTACAGTTAATTAAGAGATTCCGTTATAATAGAGAGATTGAGCCAGCCAATACTTTAACGTTAACCTTAACGTTAGAGGCGGGAAAGGAGGAGCCACGGACTCAACTACCCAATGAACTAACTGACATGCGTGGTTCTTCCTTTCCAGCCTCTAACGTTAAGGTTAACGTTAAGGCGTTGGCTGGCTCAATTTCTCTAATAAACAAATTATAAAACGGTTATGATACCTGCTGAGGAAGTTCATGGCTGAGGATGTCAATGGCTTGCATTTGTAAGAAATGTGCAGTAATGGTCAGTCGCATCGAACTGCAATTAAATTAAATTTTTAATCAGCAGCTGTTCAATTTTTAATTGAAAACTGATATACGAGTATAATGCAATTCATATAAGGATTAATTAAGGTTTAATTCCCCAATAAACCTTCAAATCCATCCCTAGAACAATTTTAATGTTATTTGGGTACAGGGATATTACTATCGTATAGCTATGAATTATATTAATATATAACAAATCAATAAGTTCTTTTTTGTAAGCACACAGTATTTTTCGCTGTGGATTGGAATTTGAGGCCGATTTAACAAGAGAATGGTTCAATAAGTCACTAACCAGTGGTTTTTTATATTTATTTTTATGATTTGCTTATGGAAAATATTGGAATTGTATGCTATAAAGATCCCTGTAAAGACTCTCGTAAAAGTTGTTTTTCACACAGTATTCGGTCTTGGTAATGGGTGTATTTTTGCTGAATATTTGATAGGTTCGAGCGATTTCTGCTTGAGGGATTGAGATGAAAAGGTATTTAGAATTGATGGCACGAAAATTATTGGCAAAATTTTTTGAAAAGTTCGACCCATTTTTTGGTCATTTATTTAGGGTTTTCTGCCCAAAAAATCCCCAAAAATGTGTTGCTGCACAGAAATAGGAGAAATTCAACTGTCGTCAAAGTTATTACTTTTATGTTTGGTCAACAAATAATAACTCACTCGGTTCCTGGTAGTAATCTCTTTTTTACGACTGTCCAACATTAATCACCGCCCCTTTGAATATCAACTTTATATCGTATTTTATATTGAAAACGTATCTGGACCACTCGATAGGAATGAATGTCCACATGTAAGAATCTATTTATGACCTTCCATATTTTGATGGTAGTAAGAAAAAGTTTCAGTTGAGTGGGAACACGTCATTTAATTTAAATGGTAATATGATTGTATTATTAGAGAGATTTAGTCCCCAAACTCACCGTTGACGGGATTGACAGTATTGTGTTATTTTACAAATGGACATGTACCTGATAACGATTCCCAAAGGGGAACCAAATCGTGTTTTTTTTTTTTTTTTTTTTTTTTTTTTTGGAAATGCACATGTGCCTGATCGGTTCAGGAAGTAATTAAAAAAAAACATGACGGGCACAAACAACGGAGACAACAAAAAACGAGAAACATATTTAACGCGATCTAGACAGTCTGCGCATGACGGAAGGCCCTTAAATCTAACGGCGCTCATCCTAATGCCCCATTCTCACCGAACGTCACTCCGAAACGTCAGCAGCAGATGGCGCAACATCAGTTGATGACCATTCCGTGGGTTCCCACCAAAACGTTGTAGGCAGGCAAGAAATAATATCCGAACACAGAAATTCTAGCGGCATATAACAATGAATAAAATATAAACTTTCCCTGCCCATTAATTATCCTTCATATTTTACATGATTATTTTTTTTTATATCATTATTACGAGTTTTTTCATTTAATTTAATGCAACATTACCTTCGAAATTTCAGTGCACTTTTTTTTTGTGTGCTTGTCCGCTGGATCGTCTGCTAAATATGTTTGACATGTCATACATATTTTAGCAGAGCACTAGAGCGTAGTTATCCGCTTAGCGGACAGACACGATGTCACAAGTGCGCATGCGTATCTTTAAATCTTCTGCTAGCAGTGGGGAAACCAAGCGTTATCATTCCGGTGAGAATGGGGCATATACCGTCCGTTCAGGGTATTTATCACGTCACAGACGGACTGAGCCCTGTCGTCAACCTTGCATGCTAAAATCATTTTAACAGGGAATTTTACCGTATTTTGTTACTGAATTTTACCCTACTGTAAGTAAACCGTTCGGAGTTTGCTAAATTTCTCAAATATTTGAACTAATCTGTTCTTATTTTGATCTTATTCGAGCATGCCTAACTCATAGAGTTATATTAAACTCATGTTTAATTCAATCGGCTTTGCATTCTATGGATTCTTCGCTGAGATAAATAACATAATAAATACATTTACTCCCCCGCACTAAATTGTACAGTATAAAAAGAATCACTGCAGGAAAAAAATCAGTCGCGGTATTAATGGCATTTTTTTCTGTTCACTCTTGCTATTCGAGGAATTTCTTCATTCTCTTTACTCTCCACGAGAGAGCGCTTCAGCGAGATGCGTTATCTTCCATTATCGATTTTTTTTTCATACGTTTTCCTCGTCACAAATGGCCAAGATTTGAACTGTTTTATTGAAAATCTTAGCCCCTTTTAAGCAGACATTTGTCAGGTTTCACTTTCTTATAAATCCGTCGTCTGGAAAGCACAAACGGAAGAGCATTTCTTGGAATTATGCGGTTTGGTCGCTATGATATGAAGCACATAGTGGATTTAAGCTCTTGTCACGTTTTAAAAACCCAATTGTGTTTTTAACTTTTAGAAAAATATGATAAATACATACCTTAAGTATTTATCATATTTTTCCAAAAGTTGAAAATCCTAAATTGTCGGATTTAATAAGCCATTCTATATATTTAATTCATTGGTTGCGCATCATTCATTAGACAACCTAAGGTTTAACTAAGAGTTTTCGAAATATATGTAAAATGCTAACAAGTGTTAACCTATTAGATTTAAGAGAGGATTGGCTTTTAAACTAATTAGCAGGAGTCTTTAATTTTGATATGTTCAGTCATGTGTTTTTCGAAAATAAATTTCCCTATTCTTAATGTAAAACTCCTCGCTCTCCTTAATTTCAACATTTTCAACCACTTCATGATGGAAATTATAAAGTTCTTAGATGAATTAAATAAATTAACCATATTATGACATAAAACAAGAAACATTAGAAATATACACTTTTGGGTTTAACATAAAAATACAGCCTTATAAAGCCTAGGTGGGTGATTTGAAGTTAATTTTTAATTCATTACCGCGTTTGTTTTGTAGACTTTTTGAAGAACATTCGGATCTCCTGGAGTTATTTACGAAATTCAAGGAACATCGGACGAAAGAATCGCAAATCGACAGCCTTGAATTGCAGCAACACGCCACGGTGGTCATGCAAACTTTGGACGAAAGTATAACAGCTCTAGAAAACGTGGATTATTTTTTTGATTTTTTAACGCAAGTGGGACGTACACATTATAAAATTCCAGGTTTCAAAAAGGAGTATTTTTGGGTAGGTTTAGCACAGAAATGATTTTTTTTTATCGTTTATAAATGTTCAAATTATCTGTCATGTGTCAATTTTATATAAAAATGTAAAATATGGATGAAAGATCAAATCCTATAAACAAAAAAAAAACTAATAACCAATACAGAAATTGTAGAATCGCTGTGTTGTAATATAAAACCAGTGTGTAACTAACCTGATAAAATCATAAAAAAATCTTAAAAATTTGAATACCGTGCGGTAGCTAAATCTAATTGTATGCTTATTTCATTTCAGAAAATCGAGAAGCCGTTTTTGTGCGCCGTGAAAACTACTTTAGGTGATCGATATACGGAAAACATTGAAAACATTTATACAATTGTCATCCATCTGATTTTGGACACTCTAGTAAAGGGCTACGAGAGCGCCGAAACTTCAGCGACACAACCCAAGTGATGGCGCTGCGATTCTATATCGGTTGAAGCTGTTCTGACGTCATAGGACCGCGCCGGAAATGCTTTTAGCTACGCTTCCGTTTTAATCTCGAAACGATGACATCTAGCGAGACAAACGTGAGTCTATGAAATGGGATTCACCATTCCGCGAAAGCGACACCAGGTGGTATGTCCTAACGATGGACGCCTTACAAGCCAAAATCCTTTCGAGGGGCAGTTCAGAATCTCTTCGCACCGTTTTCGCTTTAATTTAATAACCATGGCCGTCAAACATCCCATCATTTTCAGTCTCCCCGTCCACCAGAATGACCAAAATGACGTACAAATACGAACGACCCCTAGCTTGACCAGATAGGGCTAGCAATGTGCTACCATTGCAATCCGTTTGATGATTGCATTTAGCATCACACCTGCAATAATAATACAATTTCGAAAAATCTTTCTTTTTCAGGAAATCTAATTGCTGCCTCGACGTAAGTTTATTGTTGCAAATTTCTTTGGAACTTCAAAAAATAATTTTTATGACATCTTATGATCACCGACTTTTTCTATCTGTTTTCTGTTAAGTATTTTCAAAAATATACTTTGAATTTAATGAAAGCATGACAAAAGCCAACACGTATTTTATGATTTACCATTCTACGCATTGTTAAGAGACAAATTCGTAACCAGGCCCACAGGGTAATAACTTTTCTGAATATTTTGAAGTTTCCATAAACTGAAATCAATCAAATGTTCGTTATAACAATCTTATACAATATGCAGTATATTTGCACAAATGGCACCCAACTTATTTATTTTCCTAACATGTAAAACTCCCACACGCACAGAACAGTACTGAAAAAAGTTCATGGTTATTTTATTATTTTTCGTTTTGACCATCATCAACATTAAGGTGAAATGGTGCAAATTTGAGTCTTGTACAGTGTTACGTGTTCACAGTCTGCCAATTTACAAACATCCCGAATGGAAATCTTACTGCCAACGACGGAAAAACTGCGACCATCTTCGGAAGAACGCCAAATTGCGATTTGATGAGGTTATATAAAAAAAATCGCGGTTTTCAATAATGACCGAAAATAATTATTTTTTGTGTTTCGTAGTATTTGTTAAGTGTAGGTGACGTGCGATGATTGTGTGCAAACTGACCATGGACGTGCCTTGTCATATTTACAAGTAATATGTAGTGTCCAGCGGCTGCGAAACTGGGTTCGTCCCAAACATTTCGTCCCGTATACGTGACGTCTTACAAAAATGAAGGGTTTTACCCGTTTCAGGCACGTGACTTCCGCCATTTTAGGACAAAAATCTAACCATGACTAGTACTATATGTTCTTTACGACGCTTAGGGTGGTGTGCTTCTGGATCCATTGACGCACTTCTGATTTAAATCCAGCACGTGTACCACCCCCACCATTGCCATTGGCCTTAAAATCCATTCCGAATACCGCAATTTGGCCCCCATAGGCACCGCGTATGAAAACGTGTCATATATTGCTTTCGTTTATAACATGTAGAAAACAGAAAATGTATTTTAACAAATCGTCCCTGAATCGGCAAATCTCGATTCACTGCAAAACAGATGGAATATTTTTCAACATTATTTTGACGATGGCATGCAGTGCGACCCTAGCACCACCTAGCGTGGACAAAACGTGCGATGCCCTCCACACCACAACTGGTCTATATGTTCTCCAATACGTGAATTTTCGTTGCTAAAAATTTTGCTCTGCATTTTCATCGGAATTATTTGAAATTAGTATGTGCAAAGAATGTTTTGTGTTGGCGTTTTCTATGAGTCGGTCTAGTAAGTCATTAAATGTGGACCATGGTCAATTGTATACGAGTGTTTTGATTTCATATCGAGCGCATTAAATGAGAGTACCTGGCACCTCGAAATGTGTTTCAAGGCCACTGATGGGTAAGTTAACTCCGTTGAATTTTAATTTCCATAATTGAAATCATAATTGAACTGCATAATCGTCACTTACTCTTTTCCTCTTTATCAAAGTTTTATGTACATTTTTACCTTTGTGTTTTTCCAATTTTAATTGTGCATTTTTTAAGCAAAAATTCATCTTCGATTTAATGTAACTTCGCTGCTTGTCTTCTAAAATAGTAGGACTACTCAAAGAGATCCCAAAAATTTCGCACATTTATGCAGTTAGTCATTTAATCCCGGCCACAGTACATGTGCTGACCTCGTTTTTATAATGACCCTTCTAATTGACTGGGCCTTGCAGAAGTGCTGGAGAAAAAAAGGAGGTTTTAGAACTAGAAACACCTAAGTGTTTGGACGTCACAAAAGACACTCAACTTGTGGACCTTGGCAGAGCTGCTTTAATCTAATGCCCATGCTCCCCATATGTGGACCAAATGAAGATAGCCCAACTGCACAAGTGAAAAGCCATGATGTGGCGCTCTACTGCTTACAAAAAAAATCATTAACGTCATTAGATGGCATTATACTAATTTGACATTAATCAATGTCTAAAATCTGTCTTAATTTCTTAATTTTTAACATATTAAAAGAAATCACAGAAGGAATCACGATTAAAATGTATTTTTTAATGATTTATTTGAACTTTGCAGTTATTTCCGCCTATTAATATATACCATATATCTCCCAAAAAACCAAAGGGTTCTTTTTTTTATCAAAAATTCGGCTTTTCAAATCTGGGTTTCAAATAGTTTTTTCGCCAAGCAAAAAAATCGTAAGAAAATTATTTCCTGGAGAAACGTTGAACTCACTGTACTCGTAAAACCTCGATTAAAGTAGTCGTAGTGGAGG
>JAUJYV010000301.1:0-55255 GCA_033995625.1 Ophyiulus pilosus
AACGCTCGTTAAGCGAGGCATTTTTTAAAAATTTATATTGCTCGTTATGCGAGGTGCTCGTTAAGCGAGGTTCCACTGTACTTCAGATGAAATGCTCTATATTGGACGCAATTGTCTTGTGAAGGCTATGTTTCGTCTTATGCTCCTTTTTTACCATCTCGGAAACTATTTGAGTGATTGTCGGTGCCGAAGACGACTCGAGATCCAGCGGTGGATCAGCATGCAGAAGCCCTTCATTGCATGGTGTAATGCGGTTCAGGGCCGGCAGGGGGCCGTTGAGTACACCCGAAGGTCCCTCTCGCCTTCGCAGTCAATTTTTCTTCGGGATTACAATAGACAAACATGCGGTTTCGCTGCAAAAGCGGGAACAGATATACTGTATACAAGGCGATGGGAAAGGGGCATTCTTCCGCCATTCCATCGCGGCCCCCTCCGCCAGGGGAAGACTGAACAATGGGGCCCGTCATTCCACGCTCGAAATTGGCTTGTTAATAAAAAAAAATCTGAACAAGCATTCGGTTGAATGGATTTCGTTACCCCCGTATGGGCAGGAAATCGATACTGCCGACGATTATTTTCAAAATATTGCTATTGTAGGAGAGCTTATGTATTTAATAACACGTTTCCCCCCTCGCGGTAAGGCGAGAGCGCCTGCCAGGGGGCGTGTCGGACCCACTTTGATGAAACGGACACGTGCAGGGGTAATAGAGGAGTTTTTTCCGTTCTTTCGGAGTATTTGGTGCCGCATGCATGGATGGGCAGTGACGGAGAACGGTCTTGGATCAGGACTGCGATGTCGGTCAAGTGCTTTCGGTGCCAAAGGGCGCCGTTGGGAAACTCAATGGGGCCGTCCAAAGACTTACCATTGATATAATAAATCGTGTTTTCGTGGTATATACATATATGTATGTATACGTTGTTCAATACCGTCACTAGACAGTTTGAGCATGCCAACGTCTTTATACTTACCTTAACTTTAATGGCGGGAAGGGAAGAACGACGCATGCGCACCCATTACGTTGAGTTAGTTCATTGGGTTGTACAATGCGTGGCTCCTCCCTTCCCGCCATTAAAGTTAATGTAAGTATAAAGGCGTTGGCATGCTCAAACTGTCTATTGTCCCCGAGGCTGAGAATAGTCCTGTAAGAACAAATACTCCTTGTTGATGGCGTGGGATTCTTGAATAGTAATGATGGGGTTATAAGACATCTTAGACATGTTTACATTATGTGGTCTCGGTAACATGATGCATATTGAGATATTAAAATACGTAACTGTTCAGTAATTTTTCAAGCGGGACCTTTCAATAGAGAGTTTGAGCCAGCCAACGTTAACGAAACGATAACGTTGGCTGGTTCAAACTCTCTAATGCTCGCGATTTAATACCCATAAATATAGTTGTGCATTTGATCATGTTGTTGCTGTCATATATCTAAAACAGCTTTCGGAATACAAGATCTTCACATGGACAATGCATGCAGTTGCGGCGAGGGCATTGCGTGATCTGAGGGTCTTGGCAAAGAGCTTTTCATCAATGCGCGCTTTGCAAGGTGGCATGCATGAACGGACAGGAAACTAAATGGGCGACGGTAAACGTAGCAGCAGTTTCTTGGCGACGCCATGTGGACCGTGGCGTTCCGAGGTACCGTTTGGCGGGGGTCATTGTTTGGCCGCAGTGGGCTGTCAACACAGTAATGATCAGAGGACAAGAAATGAACCATGGTCCAAGTGTTTACTTATATGTTACTCGGATTTCTTTCTGTTGCTTGTTTGTGAACATCGTCTGTCGCAAATAAAAACACTAACGAGACCCCTGTGGCTTCTGTTGCCGGACAACGTCCATATAGCGTGAATCCTGCTGGCGGACCTCCGATGGCACTAATTGCAGCACTGCATGTTGCCACTGGAAAGGTCATGGAAGGATATATAGTATGTGTATATCCGAACGAAATGAACGATATGAGTTTATGCTCATACTTATGGGAGTTGAATATACAGTATACAGCGTATACTACAGTGTCCTTCCATACGATGAATTATATAAAAATACACCAGCAACGTGTATACTCTGCGTTTAAGGTCCATGTTTCTTGAACAACTCTAAACAAATGACTTTCTGAGATTCTCAAAAATGTAATGTCTAATGCTTTGTTCCGGTTACCCCGTAATTGGCATATGACATTTCCAACATGGTCGTGCCCAGATGAGCTCATTTTTACCGCATTCCAAAACGCTTTGAAGCACCTACAATATACATATGCATTTTTGAAGCAAAGTATGAGTAAACCAATTGAGGAATCTTTTACTTTGATTCGATATTCAATATTTTAAATAACCTATATACTACTGAAAGTTGTAAGTACATATACACAGTTTATGCATTATATACGATTTTCAATTTGGTCGATTCGATCTTTTGGTATTGAATCAAGGGATATTGATACGATTCGTTCTATATACTGTTAATTTAATTAAGCTCAATTTCGTTTTTGATTTGGCTTTCTGCGATCATCATTCGTTTGTTCCAATCGTGGCAGCAAAGCCCGTTCATGCCTTTGGACGTTATGAAATAAATTCAATAAACAGATCATCTGACGTTAACGATCCATTATGTCCACCCACCATCAAACCGATTAATAAGCTCGGATGAAACGCATAAAGGGGTGGGCATCGTTTGCAGGAATGCTTGTTGGGAGTGCGGCGTCATTTCCACCCACCTGCATCCCCCTCTCGCATTGCTGTGCTGAAACTAATTAATTTTCGGCCTAAGATAATAATAATAATAAAAATAACCCCCCGGACCCCGCGATGACGAGCGTTAATCGAATCGGCGCGCGAGCCCATTAGGCAGCATTAGACGATAAGCATCGGCGTTGGAACCCCCGGCGCACGACGCGACCCCTGGCGACCTTCTTCCCGCCCGCCCGTGTTTATTAAAAAGGCATCCATCATCATTATTTGGACGGCCGGCCGCTGGCACCCTGGCGTGGCGTTTTGGAAGCATTGTTTTCGGCGAATGGACCGCGAACACGCGTGCGCCGCCAGGGGGCCGGTGGCGACTCAGAGGCTCGGGACAGATGGAATGTTGGGAAGAGGACAGTGATGGGTTCTTGTGTACGGTATCAGTACGCTCTAAAGATGTATCAAGGTTAACATTTGTTAGTTGAGAACATGGGGGGACAATGGGTTAGGAATTTGAGGAAATTATTATACTATGTAAATCACTTATATTGCTACCACTATTAGCTTCAAGGACCGAATCCTATAGTCCCATTGGTAACCGAAGATAATATATATTTACTGTCATTATTCTTTATTTGTTTTCGATAAATTAGTTTGGATAAGCCACTAAGTTTGGATGGGAATATGGTCAAAACTGCAAACGAATAGTTTCTAGATGGCTGCCCCGTGCGGCTCTTTCTTAATTAAGACTTGCGGTTAATTGGCTTAGTTGAGCGACGGTTGGTCATTGTGAGGTGGGGGCGAAGTAATTAGTGATGAACGCGGGGGAGTACGACTCCCCCTGGTTAGCGAATTTAATGGAGTAGGGAAGCGCCCCCTGCCGTCGTTCGTTGAGCGGAACCCCCGTCACTCCGTTCGGTCACGAACGACGACGAATAGCGATTGGCGACGGAGATAATCGACGAACGATGATTAAACAATTATTGAGATAATGGAGCTGGCAAATTGGTCGAACGGAGAAAATCGGTGGGGTCGGAGTCAGGGAAAGTCAAGAAAAGCCTGTCAGGAAAAGACATGGTGGGGATTTGGGATATAGATTAAGCTTGAGGATGGACTCGGGAATCTCGAGGGAATGTCGGAAGATGGACTTTGGGAAAGTAAGGGAGTCTATAGGAAGATTATGAATAATTGATGGTATAATGAGAAGATGGAGAATGGATTTAGGGGTAAACCGTAGCATTGAAATGACGAAATAGTGAAATAAATGGAAAGAAAGTAGTGAAATGGTTTAGAATAATGTTGCTGAATTTGTCCAATATCAACAAAGATCTTCTGAGGTCCCCAAGATCCTTTAAATAGGTTATCAATTGCAGAGACCCTTTCATGTAGTCAGTGCATTCCATCAAAACTATTTTCAAAAGTAAACATATTTATTTTTTCGAATATATACTTTCAGGAGTTCGATTGTTTGGTGTAAATGTTATATATATTTTAAGTATTTGTTTGCAATCGGGGAAAGTTTGGAAATAAGGTATGCAAGCTATAATTACTGAAAATCTGGGACAGTTACAATGTGTTAACTGCAGTTTTAGAGTTGCAGGACCATTTCGTAACCAGATCGAATCTCGATTCGCGTTGACCAGGATGCATTGATAGCCGGGATCGCCGTTCTCACGATCTGCAAAGTCCATTAGTGGAAATCACAAATTTCGAATCGTTAATGGTATTCGCACCTACATCCAAACTGGCACAAGTGTCACGATTTGTGTAGGGAATGGGGGAGGCAAGGGGGAAACGTGAGCCTCATTTGAATTTCCTGCTCCAGTGGAAATTAAACACGACATTTTTAAGTGCATGCTCATCGAATGCAACGTCAGTTTAATCTTTTACGTCACTTCCGACATCCCGAAGTTACTCAATCTGCTTGAGAACAAGCATTGACCCTATCTCCAAATGCCATAATTTTCGAACAGTTAAACTTTTTTGAGGTCCCAAAAGCATTTGGCATCCCGGTCAGTACAAGATGTGTCTGAACTTTCTCGCCGTTATTTTTTAGTAACTGGTTGATTGCTTATTGGATCAGCCCATCGCATAATCGCCAATGATGGCCCAACAAACCCCTTTGTCCTCTCGCCTCGTTATAATTAGTACCTGCGTGTCCCTTATGGGGTCATAACCTCTATACCTAATGGGCAGGGTCCTTGTTTTCCAGGGTCTTAATCAGGAGGGCTAATAAAGGGCGGCCCTTTTGACCACATTGTACATCTAAACGGTAGCGTTTAGTAGGGCCTGCAGCGCGACCCTTTGGTAAGGTGGCGCCATTGTACTCGTCACTGGGTCTCAGGGCCGCCATGTCTCCCCACGGACCCCTTTACAAAGACTAATGGCAACGTGGGCCTCCTCCCTCCCGAATCCCGACCGCCCGGCTACAGGTGTGTGTCTCCAAGGGAGCGTCCCTGGGGCCCACGGGATTTCAGCAGCGGATTAAAAATGATAAACTCATGAAATAAGGTAGCTAATTAGCCGTTCCGGCTTGATGTGTCGGTTTTTTAAAATATTTTTAGAAAAAGCAGTCTATATATCATGTATTCCGGTTTCTGGAAGTGATGAACCCTCTATGAACTCTCTTTGCATAAATTGCCTTTATATATATTTCCGACCATGGAAACGTGGGATTTTTCTTTTCCTTTTAGCGTCAAATCATTTCAAATTTCAAAATGAAGTGAATTTACAGGTAAATTAGAGCTTATCTTAAAAAAATTTAGCAGCGTTATTATTATCTCTATTTTCGAAATTTTCAAAATTTGTTCCAATTTACATGTAAATTCACTTCATTTTGGAATTTGAAACTTGCAACTATCATCATGAAATTGCACCAAAACATGTATAGTCCATTTAAAGTATTTCTTTTGCTACGAATTCATACAAAAATTTTTTATAATTGGATAAATTCATTCATTTCATATTAGCAGATTCTGCAATCTTTAATTTAATGATTTCTCTTAATTTATACAAGCATCATTATTCTAATTTTGATGTGGTGTTTAATTACACAACTCACCTTAGTTGGGATGTTTAGTTTCAGATATGTGCCTGGTAGGTTTAGTACCTAATAGGTGGACAGGCTAAGGTAGAAATATTTTTTATTTTATCAAAATTTAAGCTACAGATATGAATTTACTCTTTCGCAAAACAAATTATTTTGGTTTGATATCATATTATCTTGAATTATATTGAAATTTTGAATAATAGAATTAAGCGAGTTAAATGTAGAGATTTCCGAATGGTTGAGTTCAGTAATTTAAAATGGCATAATTCTGCAACAATTTTGTAGATTTTCTGAAATGATTCAGTTTAGCATTTTTAAATATAGAAATTTCGGAATAGTTAAATTTCAGCAGCAAGTTTGTAGACTTTCCAGAATAATTCATTTCAGCAATTTAAATTTAGTATAGTTTCGGAAAAGTTAAAATCAGACTTACCGCAATACCAGAATTTGGAAATTTTCATTGCAAGATTTTCCAGGACAGTATATACAAGCACTTTTCAAGACAGTGACACTCAGCTTCTTCAGTGTACTTTTCCATTTCTTAAAAAAATAGAAAAAGTTTCTGCTCAAAATTCTGCGAACGAAGATACATTTTAAACACTGGAAGCTTAAGAACAATTCCAGTTCATTTGGTTTTGGTCATATTGAGAGCGCAGTGCAGTGGGAGGAGTCCTAGAATTTTGTGAAATACATTCGGGATGGCGTTTGTGACATATAGCCCGCAGTCAGGTCGAATAACCGTCAAAGGCGTTGAAACAATTGACCGATCGGACCGGACAAGAACAAAGGTCAGCCTTGCGGTTGAAGCTGTTAAAAAAACACAAATACACTGAATGGGATCGTGATGGGTCTGGAATGTAGGAATGCCACGAAAGCAGGGGGCCGAATTAGCCGAAATCCAATTGAAAGGAAAAATACCGTTCTGCCGATTTCAATTGGACAAATTGGCTTTGAAGGCAAATCCTCGAAAGGGGTAAGGAATGCCCGCTTCCAAGCGATCGTGGGACCCAAATTTACGAACGTCTATTATTTGTTTAAGATTATTCTGTTTTTCTGATGGTTTAGTGTGGGATATTAATAAGCTCGATTCAATTCGCATACTTGAAGCAACCACAGTTTTTTTAAACTTTAATTCGTTTTTTAGGGGATTGAATCGAATTATATCGATCTTGAATGTAGTCACGGAGTGGATTTCAAACTAACTGAAATCCGATCTGAATAGAATTGATGCAAATGTGCATAAGGATGTCTCATCAGATTGGAAAGGTTATACACCTAAGTTCTATCCAACGGATCGAGCTTACATAAATATTTAGGTTAAAATATATTCCGTGTATAGTTATGGAATTAACTGGCAATGTTTTTTTTCGAGATTGGCACGAATTTCTCCAAATTCTCGATTTCATTACATTCATGGTTTCCTAAAACCAGTGTTTCTCAACAGGTGTCCCGAACTGTTCATAATATAATGTGGGTTATTTTATTCTAAGCTGCTTTTTGCTTATTTCATTGAACAAAATCTTTAAATAAAAAAATGATTGTGCCATGCCAATTTTATCTTCAAATCATGGGCAGTAAACGGAAATGGTTGAAAAACTCTGCCCTAAACATGTTCATTGGCAGTAAATAAACAATCTGTTTAAATGTGTCCACCTATACTTATGCTGATTAAGTGTATTAACCAAAAAGATGCTTTCGGCTTATTCTTATGGAGTAATCGAAATTTGGGAACTTTCCACATAGTTTGCAAGAGCCCTACTTTAAATATAGAGATTGCGTCATCAACTATAGCGCAATAAAACAAGGTGTAAAAAACGAATGTAGATGTGGATTTCCGCGGATTTCCATATTTTCCCACGCTCCACACCCTGTCTTAACGACTCTCCATAAAACTTACGAGAATGATTTCCCGATTAGGATTCTTGGAGATTTCAAAGATGGCCGACACTGATACTGATCTTGCCGCATAATCGTTTCATTAGCCCTGCTTTTGTCAACGCACTTAGGGCCCGTCGTCGTTCCGTCAAGGGCCCTAAAGGGCCGGGGGCCACTCTGAAAAAGGAGCGATAAACCGTCTTTGAAAGATCCACCTGATTCCCCAATCGATTCCTTGCAGCTGTAATTGACTCTCTGCGTCCATTGTAGAGCGGCCCTAAAAAGCCGTGAAGCTCGTTAACCCCTTTTGTTTCAATCCCCTGCTTATATGGCCGCCATAATGCCATTTCAAAATGGCCGCCAATGAACAGGTAATAAGGTAATGACGGTGTCTTGACCGCAGGATAACCCCGTTTGGCAGCATTGTTTGTCCCCTCATCCGAAACAAAGCCCTGACAGTCAAGGACCTGGCGTTCCCATGGGTTTGCAGGCCCGACGCGCTGGATATAGTTGGGATTAACGTCCCTGGTTGGGAATCGCCAATTTTTGCTCGGGATCGAATTAGTAAGCGATACTAAGTGCTTTATTAGTACTGGGGTGGACTATGGCGCGCCTAATGACCCCGAAAGTTTTTATTACACGAACATCCCAACTTGTATAAAAAACAAAGAGGAGAAACTTCCATGTTGTTCAATGTTAACTGCAATTCAGTTTAAAAAAAAAATCCAACAACATGAATGTGATGTTGTACGTTATTGCAAATTTGTCAAACACCATAAAATTGAGGGTCTGTGTAAATTGCAAATTTGGTGATAAACGCCATAAAGTTGATGTTGGGGGTTGATTGCAAATTCGTAAAACTTGCATAATAAACTCTGCAAACCATTGCTGTGCTTTTTACTGCTTTGTCCTGTTTTGATAATGTGCCCAATGATAACCCATAAACTATCTTTGAATGCAGGCTGCCAAAGTATATGTTTCAAGATTGCAGTATTTAGAACGTTTTATAAAGTTAATAATAAAGATAATAGAGAGTTTTAGCATGCCAACGTCTTTATACATACATCAAGTTTAATGACGCGAAGGGAAGAACCACGCACGCGCACCCAATACGATCAGCTAGTTCATTGGGTAGTTCAATGCGTGGCTCCTCCCTTCCCGCCAATAAAGTTAATGCATGCATAAAGACGTTGACATATACGGCATTTCAATTTTAGAAATTTCTTTTTCGAAAAAAGAAAGAAAGTTTAAATTGAACATTCGTGCCATACATGTGAAATACATTAATTGCGTGTATTTTAAAAATTATACAATTTTTATTTAAGAAATATTTGAGGAACTTTGACGAAGAAACGCCTTTTAATAAGAGGCTTTTCAATATTGCGAAACATTGCATGGATATGTGCAAACATGAACTATCTGAGATTGAAAAAAAAATATTATTAGAACAACTCTATTCCATAATATATTTATAAACAAATTAACGATATAGAAGGGCTAATGGATGATTTTTTTTTATTGCAGATTCTCTTTTAAAGAGAGTACCTTATACTAGATACAAATATGCCTTCAATAACGAAGCCTTCTACAAATAAATTAAGCTTAAGCATTGCAGGTAAGATAGTGTTTTTTCTCAATCAGTTTGGACTTATGGACTCGATCTCTCGCCTTGAAATTTTAACCTCATTTTTTTTCTCCAAACTTTACAGAAATTCTAAGAGATGCTGATCTGACTGTCATGACAGTGAAGAAAGTTCGCCTCCAGCTCGAGAAGAAGTTTAAGATACAGTTGGTGGACAGGTAATGACTATAGGTTACACAGCACGTGTAAAAATTGCTCTTTTTATTGGCTTCAATGTCCCTTTTTTATTATTCTTTGCTTTCCACGTACACCACAACAAGATTTTAGTATAAAATATAGTTTTTCAATATATGAGATATCAAAATGCCAGAAATGAATTTTGAAACTTTTTCAAAATTAAAGCGTTTAACATGGTCGAATCCTTTTCCTCCAAAGCAGACATGTGAAAAGATGCACATCCAATATGCATTTTAGTTTTGCGATGTCATAAATATGTCCACGTCTAGTGACAAAGTTAATTACATGGTCAAATTTGTGTTGGAAAAGTGATGCTGAATAGTGGTCCTGATCAGAAATAAGGCTGATTAATTGATTGCTTATATTTTTTTGGGAATCTTGAATATTTAAAAAGTATTAACATTTTTCTTTGTAACAGGAAAAATGAAATTGATGATCTCGTGATGAAGATGCTCATGGACAAAGAAGAATTTCAAGATTCTGACGATTCTAAGGTGGGCACAGAAGACTTTTCAGAATTGTAATTACATATTTTGGCAAACGTAAATTCACCATGGCATAGTGATTACGACTCATTGGATGGGTAGTTTCTCAGATTTTATAATTAAACATGTGGTATTTTTCAAATATTTATATTCTACATGACTATAGCTAACAGCAAACAACTTTGAATTTCTTTTACTGATTTCCCTTTATAGGAACAAAAATTAGTGTAGGGTTTTCATGCATCGACATATAAAAACACCAGTTATAGTTTTCCTGGAAATTATTTTAACCATCTATACACATACGTTCCTAGCATCTTGAAAATCTTTGTAACAGTATACTCAGAATCCTAAATACCTTAATCCATTTCACCACATCTTTAAAAGTTATTAATTTTAAACTTTTACTTGATTTAATCTGCATTATCATTACTTTGCACCATGGTTTATTTTTCATTTGCCAAAGTGTGTAAGTGCTTTTCTGCAAAATCTTCTGTCCTAGTTCATCTATGATTGCACCTGACAATTTTCTCGATTTTCATAGGTGAGCACCTTTAATTATTTAACTTGATATTTAGAATTATATCAATAAGTTTGTTAGGTACATTTTTTAGGTGTAAAAGGCATCAGAAAATGAGTCAATATTTTTACAAATTAACTGCTACCAACATTAGTATAAAATATAATTTTTGGGGGAAAAATCAATCCATATGAACCGACATTTTGGTAATAATCCCTGGCATATTTTTTATTAGTGAGTTTGAGCCACTCAACGTTAACGAAACGATAACGATAACGAGAAACAGCGCTGGCGGCCCGGAATGTCAAGGACTACCCTATGCGAAGCATGGCATTCCAATGGCAGTCCGGGCTTCCCGCGCTGTTTCTCGTTAACGTTATCGTTTCGTTAACGTTGGATGACCCAAACTCTATTATTTGCTTGGAAATGTTTCCTAGAAATTGACGAGATAAAATGCCGTAGATAACTTAATATTTTTAATTGTTCTTTTTATATTTGAAAAATTATGCTATCTCATAATTACTCATCTGAGAACTTATTTTAAAATAATAAGATAAAAAGGCAATGTTTTAAATATTCTAATATATATTTCCAAGAACTCTAGTGTATGAAGCGCTTTAGTGAAGCAGCAATTGTGTGGCCTAGTAAAGCAATGGCGCCACTAAACGCTTTGAAATCTTCTGCTCGGTTAGGATTAGTCGTCATGTGCATTTCCTAACCAGGCAAAGCGCTTGATAGGCTTGCGCGTACAAGGGGACAGGAGATGCTCATTTTAACTTGAAGGAACGTTTTTTTTTTAGCTTGACGCGCGTTTTATTGGGGGAAATTGGTTTTTTTTTAATCTACATCATTCGTGTTTTAATCAGGACTCCGAGAGCCAAATTTCTCAAGCGAAGGCTTCGAAGCTTGGAACTAAATTGACGGCTAAAATCATGGCTCTTTCCAAGGCGGTTCTCAGCTCTAGCATTGCCGGTAAGCAATCACGTTGTGAACGCATCTTTTGCACTTAAAAAAATCCAATTCTGACCCTCTTTCGCGTAATTCTCAATTGCACAGAAATTCTGAAAGATGCCGATCTGGACACCGTCACGGCGAAGAAGGTGCGCCTCGACCTGGAAAAGAAATTTCGCACGGATTTATTGAGCAGGTACGCGCTGCGAAGATGGACGCCAGCTAGCTTTAAGGCTTTTGCCTATAGTGCTGGGGCAATCCGCTAATAGCGTCATTCAAATTTGTGTAAATTTTTAACGCCCACCATCATTTCGTGTGGTATTTTCACCGGTAAACACATGAAATTGTTTGTATTAATTAGCAAGTAGTCGAAAATCGAATCGCAGCAAGTTTTAGAAAATAAATCTTGCTGGATTTAATTTTGACGCGCTAATGGTACCTTGCAATCATAGATGCAAGCAAGGGGTATAGCTTTTAATGCATCAAAGGCTTAAAATTTGCGTTTAGGGTTATGATATAATGAAAATTTCATCTAAAAATAAAATTCCCAATCATGTCTGTGGATGTCTAAAATATATTATTTCACATGAAAACTGGAACAATCGTGAAGTAATAATTTTTATTGGGTTAATTGGCATTGCAATGAAAAATTCTCCATTTGCAAACCGTTTTTGTTTTCATTAAAATAAGCCAATCGTGTCTATGATGATGTAATTGTTATTCATTTGGGCGGCCATTTCATATTCAAAACAAATTATCGAAATAGTTTCTCAGCCAATTTGTACTGTAATTTATCAAATTTATACTTAATTCTTAGGCTTAAACATTTCTATACTTTGTAGTAGTATATTAAGAAAAAAAGATGCATGTTATGCAGTTTAAGCGTTTTTTTTTAAATGATGACAAGTATATTCTGTATTACAGACATCTGAGTAATTTTTAAATCTGCTGTAGCAGTTGTTAGCATTCCATACATAAAATTGCACCCATTAAGCACTTGCACATACACAACAGTTGTAATTAATCAAGAAACAACAAGCATGTGGGTGACATATTTATTAAAAGCCCTTTTTATAATTTTTGCTCGTTTTAGGAAGCAGGAAATACAAGACATTGTAATGGAGATGCTCACGGCAAACGCTAACAAAACTGACGAATCAGATGAGGTATGTGGTGCGATTAAAGTTGTCAAGTTCATTTTGTCTCTATGGATTTGAAGCAGGTCAAATATTTTTTTATTTTCAGCATGCCAGCGAAGATAGTGAAGCCGAAGCTCCACCACCAAAGAAAGCCAAACCCAATCCTCGAGCCAGTCAGGTGAATTCTTGTAAACCAGGCTGGAACTTTAGTCTGAACAGAGGGTGGTTGACAGTTCCTAAAGCTGTTTGTTTTCCCACAGAAAAAGGGCAAGAAGGCTAAAGAAGAAAGCAGCGAGGATGAGGAAGAGCCAGATGATAATGAAGACGAAGATGATGATGACGATGAGGGAAGCGAGAAGGTGAGCAAAGCATTGTGGCTGTAAAGAATGTATGCAAAATTTAGAGAAACTAATGACATGCTTTGGATTTGCCTTTAGGCTGGCGACGAAGCTCTGGCCAGAAAAATCCAGAAAGAGGAGCTTCAGTCCAGAACTCGGGCAGCCAAAAAGTCATCAAAGCCGGCTAAGGCAGCTAAGCCGGTAAGCCATGAAAAAACAAAAAAAAATTAAATACAAAACTGTTTTTTTTTATAAAATTTGCAAGCGAAATATTCATATTGATGAACAATTGCATAAGTAGCATACATTGTAAATCGAGTTTGGGAAATTTCCAATATATAAAAATTAAAAGAAATTTTTCTCAAACTTTATGGATGTCTTCATCAATTTTGAAACTTATTTTTGTACATTTTAGGCAGCTAAGGCACCTAGGAAGGCAGCAGGAGGAGGAGGGAAGAAAAGTAATGATCTACTTCCCTTGCAACTTTCTTATGCCAACTCGGGTCACTGGTCTTACTAACTCTTGCACGTTTTACCCTCAAGATAATTCTGGATTTACTAGGGAGTATAATCTGTCCGATGAGCTGGCCGCCGTCGTTGGAGCAAAGTCAATGGCACGACATGCAGTAGTCAAGAAGATCTGGGAGGTTGTCAAGGAGAAGAACTTATACGTAAGATCCCATTTCTCTGGCAAACTAATTCACGGAGGCTTGACAGTTGTTGACATTATATTTTCTTCTATCAGGATCCTACCGATAAGAGATTTGCCATATGCAACGATGAGCTGATGAGCGTATTTCGTAAGTATGCCTTCAATTATCACAGAAATTGTAAACAGCTGAACATGGTTTTGAAAACCTAAATCGTGATCTAATTCAGATTGATGATGATTGGGAACTATACAATTTTAATGACAACATTAGAAAACATGCCTTTTTTTATAGGGATAAAACGTTTCCGCGCTTTCTCAATGATGAAGTATCTGAGCAAGCACTTCCTAGAGCCCTGCTAAGCACCAGGGCGGTGGTGTTGCAGGGTTCCCACTTCAAGGCGGAAGCGTCGTCTTGTCCGTGCAAGTATACCCCACCCATTTATCCCACTTTTGTTGTCCATCCTCACGTCGGTTGGCGTGGTAGTTTGCCACACTTCTTTTTTAAAGCCACATTGTAACCGTTCCCCAGCCCATTCTGATTTAAGCCCCGACACTTCTCAGAGAAAGATGAAAGAGAATGCCGGATATTTTTTGTTTGCCTTCTGATTTTTCCAGGGGAATTCCCCATTCCCAGTTCGTGCCATGGCCTAGTGCCAGTTCATCAGTTCATGTACGTTTGAGTGGAACGCAGAGAGCGGAGTACACCAAAGTAAACTCGTGGCTAATAAATGGTTTTGCTTATTCACCTGCGGCGTCTCGAAAAGGCTTTAGAATATACTTAGAATTAATTCCATTTTTTGCAGTAAGAATTAGATTAGAGAACATTGGTTTTTTGCGTTTTCAGATGATTTGGACGAATTAGATTAGAGGGGATTTTGCAGGACTAGATAGAGATTGCCACGATGTCATCAAGATTTGGAAGGATGAGCAGGAACATTTAAAACCATTCAAGAGTTGCTATGATGCAAAGAAAACTGCTGAAAACGTTGCACAGAGTTTGATTGGATTTGCAAAGATTATTGAGGGAGTCTCCCAGTTGGAATCAATGGATGATATTTATTGCAGAATATTCAGGTGTGTTCTTCAAGATTTACAAAGGTTTAACAGCTACTTGTGTACTGATTCTATTGAGTTTTCACAAAGTTTGTGATTGTAGACGGGCTCTAAATTTTATCATTTACTCAAATATTACACGAATATTTATTCTAATATAAATAGTTAAGTACAAAAAATGAAGGGTATGGCGAGATTTTGGGGAAACTAAATAACATTCAGAAAGTTTCTGTCATTATCTTTGTGACCTTGATTTTAAAGAAATGCTTGATAGATTTTGGTTTGCGCATTCTATTTCTGTTAGGCTATATTCTTCCATAATTTTAGCTAATTGAAGGTTTAACAAAATCTAAGCTTTTTATATGCTTAACTTTTTTTAAACATTTAATTAGATTTAGACTTACGGGCATGCTACATAGAACAATTTAAAGTCAGGGATTTTAAAGTATGGTTAATGTGGAATGAGTTATGTTCCCGAGAACTGCATGTACATGTGTAATCTAGTTAAGTAATCTTGAAGTAATGGTGAGATTTTGGATTTTTGCAACAGAAATTTAATTTTCGAAACAAAAAATAAGAGCGAGAATTGAAGAATTGTTTAAAAATTAGATTTCTCTAGTTTAGATTTTATATTGTTTCAAAATTTCTTCGTTTATATAAAATTGACTTCAGTTTTTAAATCTACGTATACCAGCACATGTGCAGCAGAACTGGGAATTTTATTTAGTTCGTATAAGTAATGGTTATGAATAAATTAGACTTGTGTTTTTGAAGTATCGAAAATGCTGCTCTTAAAATTTAGCTTTAACGCAATTAACTGCAGTTTATTTTTCGCTTAATAGGAACAGCAATTAAATTGATTTCAAGATATAAGCTGCATTATCAAGGGATTCGTCTAGAACTTCATAAAGATCCCCTTGCCCGTTCATGATGTCACGCCGTACTATGTCAGCTATGTCTTCCCCGATTCTTCTAGGACAAGGGGTAACAAATCTTTCAACCAGCCCCACATTCTTAAGCTTGATCTCATGCTTAAAAAGGTTAGTTTTGCAAGGTTGGGATTCCAAGTTCTATGAGCTGCCCCTCCCTGCCTCCCTGGCCGTCGCCATGGCTACGGCGCTCGCCTCAGTTTCAGGACGCAGATGATGCCAATCCGGGAACTGCGACGAAAGTTCGGAACGGAAAACGCAAAAGTCGTAGACCAGTACGCGCGGTCCGGACAAGTCAAAGTCTTCCGTGGAACCGGAAAAATACGGGCAGATTCATCGAATTTCGGTAGAGTCGTGTGTGGAAGAGCCACAAAGTCGCGGTATAATTCTGGCACTGCTTAGCCAGAATTGGCGCCTTTGCAATGGAACGTTCGCAAGAAAGCGGTTTTCGCGAATTTTCCAGCCCTTTTCGCACTTTTGTTGCGGAATTTTTCCGGATAAAAAGCTCGATAAACTGAATTCGAACGCGGTGTACCAAGTGGGCGGCAGGTGGAGCAGTTTTCAAGATGGCGGCTTTCGGGCGGGAGTCCGGACATTCTGGAAATTCCGAATTCAGCGGTGAATTTTCGGAGATGACCCGACCGGTCAAGAGTCGTGTGCCGTTGGGCGTGCGTCTGGGAGCCGGAGTGGTCGTTTTGGCCGTCGTCGCGCTGATCCCCGCCGTCTTCAGGCAAGTGGACGAGAAAGCCGGCAATATCTGCGTGCGCGATTTTTATACGGGATCGCCGGCTTGTCGACCGAAGTGCGCCAACGGGACGTTCGGCCTGCCGGGGATGGACGCCTGCGTCCCCTGGCTCACCTGCGCCGAGATCGCCGCCTTGGACGTCGGTCAAGAGATTGGCTATGGCGCAGTGAAAAAGGCGAGTTTATCAATTAAGGCTTTTTACCCCTTTTCCACCTACAGCAAATATGAATGAAAAATGTGTTTTCTTCAACGTAGAAATATGTCCACTTTAACGCAATTTTGGTTTGGTTTTAGAACATTTTTAAGTTTGTCCACGGGAATCTTATAAAAGTGTTTAATTTTTTTCTTTTAAATAATTAGACTAGAAAAATAAGAAATTATTCAAATCTATCGCTGAAATTAACTTTCGTTGCGCTTCCCTTTCCTATATAAATTGCTGGCTAAGAATTAATAATGCCACGGGCCTTCCTTCCATTCTGAAGTTGAGGAGCCAATGACCAATACCAATGAACGTATGCAATTTAATTAATTTTATGCAAACTATGTGTCAAAATAACACTCCTTTAATACATGTCTTTTTTTACCTTCAGGTGTACCTAGGCTTTTGGAATGACCATCCTGTCGCAATGGCCACGCCGGTCACCCTGAACAATGCAATTCTGTACCGAAACGATTTCGAGAGTGGACTCAGCACCCTGGTGGCCCTCAGCCCCAACAAGAGGCTCGTGCAACTTGTGGGCTTTTGTCGTGATCCACTGGTCCTTGTCACAGAGTACCACAAACTGGGAAGCGCAGCGTTGTTCCAGGAACATCTACGACACAGCGACTCCTTGACTGCCAGGCTGCAGCTTTGTGTGGACTACGTAGACATCCTGAGTTGGCTGCATGCATCCGGTCCAAGGGTCATGTGCGATTCCAGCTCCCTGGCCAAGACTTTGCAGCAGTATCTGCTGACCGATGATCTACGACTGCAACTCAATGACGTGGATGCCCTGCCATTGGTGACAGAGTCGCTGATTCGGTGTGGTGAACGGCCGCTGGATGGAGAGTTTGTAGCCCCGGAGCAGCACTGGAGCGGCCAGGGTCCAATGCCCCTCTACAACCACAAAACGGACATATGGAAAATCCCGGACATTTGTGGCCACTTCTTGTTCGGAGCAAAGGACGAGGACCTGCTGCAATACCATCTCTTCAGCGTTCACAGAAAGAGCAAGACCATAGATCCAGACCAGAGGCCTTCTGCCGATGAAGTGTTAGCAGTGTACCAAGATGCGTTAGAGAGGTTCAAGACATGAATGTCCAGTTTTGGAAAGTCCTGATTTAATTGCCTCTGATGGAAGGATGATCTCATCATGGTTTTTTTTGTGGTAAGTTGATTTTAGGCTGTATTTTTAATCATCTGCATGGTTTGTTCAGTAAGTAAGTTAGCTTCCTATACTTGTCTTATTGGGCATGGATGGACAATGATTACTTTGTCTTAAGAGACCCAGTTGTCCACTTAAGTGGAACGGCCGCTCCATCCATTTCGATTTGGAGTCAAACTCAATCAGTTATAGGGTGCCTATGACCCTAAATATTAGGTAAACATTTCTCCATTTTTATCAATGATAAAATCTGGTTTCATCAAAGGGAATGAAAGTAGGATCATTGTAAGGTCGGTTAAGAATTTTCGAAAAAAAAAACACACACACTTTAATTCAATAACTTTAAAAAATATACAATACCCTAGCAGCAGGGCATTTTTCACTGCCGCTCACAAGTACAAATCTTGCTCCCACATGCCGCGATTCTTGTCAGATTTTGTGCAACATTCACATTATGGTAGTGCGTTCTAGAACAGCAGAATTCATGGTTTTGGAATGGTATCGGGTGTTACGGAGGCCCCTGAATCGTGATTGGTCCGGCGACGTAACCGCCGATTGGAACTTTCTTCAACGATAAAAACTGTTGACTCTTGCAGAGGGTGGGGAGTTGCTTACAGAAGAGGCAAGGGTGTGGCATCTGGACGGAATATCTGATGGGAAGACACTGATGAATTCTGGGAGCTTGACTTTCACCACGGTGACATGAGTTTTTGTGTGTGTGCAAAATGATGAAAATCTGACCAGCTCAGTTGGCACTTGGGAGTCTCAACCATGACACTTAACTTCAGGTCACCTTTGACCCTAGGTTTTCACAGCAATTGGACGGATATGTACACAGACAAAAACATTCCAATTTATCACTATTGTCCCATGACGATTAAAAAGACTTTGCCAGATGCTGACCCTGTAAGAGGTAAAGTCCAGCGCCATGCTGCCTAATATCACGGATGATACAAAATGAGCATTTTTTGGGGAGATGAAAACTGACTAAACACTAAAAAGGAACAATATGGCGTCCATAGTCCTTCTGTTGGGAAGCGACCTGGACAGCCTAAGAGAGGCAAGAATTTTGCAAATACAGGAAGCGGAAACAGCCCGGTTTTGCTTAGGTGCGAAACCGAGGGTTATCCTGTCATGGCGCCCCCTAGTAGCCTTCAATTTCCTCATTTGGCGCCTTAATGACCCGCTTCCTGGTTTTCTTGGTGGTCCGTGGCAAAGTGGCATAACCATCTGAGATCTGAAATTTAAAAAAAACACATTGTGATTCCTGCAGATAGAATTGTGCGTTTATCATTTAAGATTGTTCTCTAAACCTCTGGGCTGAGGCTCTTCTTGACTCTAGGTTTGTCGTTGGCGGCAGCTGTGACGTTTCTAGTTGACCTTGTGGAGACCCTCTTTGTCACTGCAGCACCGCTCTTGGAGGACTTGGTGCCACTGACAGCACTTGCACTGCTGTAGCCCGAGCTGTGCAAAAGAACAGGTTGCTAGTTTACGTATGGTCTCGGACGAGAGTGCAAGTAACCACTTTGCATCATACCTTAGTGTAGGGCCATCTTCCGGATCACTGTCCTCCACGGTGTAAATGGGATTGTTGTCTATGGTATCTCCCCGCATATTAACAGCATTCTGGTCGATGCGGTCAAGCTCGTTTCGCCGTCCCTCTTCTGGAACTAGAGGACGGGAATCAAGGCAACGTATGATGCGTGCGTTAGAATTAAGAACGGTTTTCTTACCGATGTCGAAACTTTGGTCACCTTCACTTATGGTAGCGGTCCTCTTCTGCAGGATTTCGGGTGGATCGATGGACAGGTCGTTCATGCTGTAGCTCCGGCGGACCTGATCTAACAGAGATCCTCCGCCCTGGAAAAAGTGAGAAAATGTTATGGTTTGAACTTGGAGTAGTAAATGCTAACATTTAGAGAGAATTGTGTGAAGAAAACTAGGCATCACTTGCTTGGACCAATCCAGCAACTTTTTAAACTTTTGTCAAGTTCAATGAAGGGCTGGCTCCACACTAGCTAACTATTAGTATGGTTAGCCCAAACCTTCGATTTTACAACAACTACAAAGATTCTGTTTATACTGATCTGACTTTTGAAAGCAATTGCAGATTTTTGAGGAAGATGTCCTGAATGGACAACTAGCCAAAAGGTGCACTGGTCATTAGTGACATATGGCACCTGACCTAATTTTAAACTTACTCGCATAGCGGTTTGCATCAGGAACTGGCTAGCGAAGTTGAGCCCGCCCATTCCCAGCTGTAGCACGGTGTGGTAACCCTGTTCTGTGGTTCGTTCGATGTAGGCGTCGATTTCCTGGGGAGAAGAGGTCAAATGTCAAATAGGACAAAAACTAGATGGCTTTGTCAAGGTCCACAAGGGTCAGTCGCCCTTGACCTCTCTCACCTTTTCTCGTTTCATCAGCTGAGGGTGTACGAACTTCCGGTACAAAATACTGGAGCCTTTGGTGGCTGGTGACAACAACCAAATGACTAGGATGATTTTAATCTCGTAGTAAAACGGAAACCTAGAAAACCAGAGGAAAATGAATTTTGACTACGTATTTTGACAGGGCCGAGACTTCCTTTTGGAAAGTGATCTTTACCAGAACGAAAGCAGGAGGTCGGTCAGGGTTTCCGTACATGTGAAAAATGCAAACACAATCCAGTACATCATCCATTTTACCTGCAATAAGATTACAAAATACAGTATTAAAATCAGATCAGGTTATTACAAGGGCTAGCTTTGGTGGTATCCCAGCTGGGTGCCTGGAATCGAAACATATTTATTTTTCTTCAAATATTGGTTGGCGAGTTTCTGCGATTTTTTTTTTTTTTTTTTTGGAATTGGGCAAACTTTTGAGCAGCTCTGTATGAAATGTTATCATTGATCCGCTGAAAATTAAGCCCACACGACATCTAGAGGACGATGTGACAACTAAAAAGCGGCGGCCATCATGAAATGGGTGGAGCTTTATAGGAGGCGGATCGTACCCGGTTCCCTATTGGCTAGCTGAAATTCGGCAATGACAGTTATGCTAATGAGATTCCAAGATGGTCGTCACGAAACTGTACTAGCGCGGGGTATATAAACCATTAAATTATCTATAATGTAACAAATGGCGAAAATGTGGCCTTTCACAAAGATTCAGCTGAGAATAAGGTAAAGAATACGAATAAAAAGAATAAGGTTAAATAATGGAATTATTAAGGCCAAATTGATTTGCCAATTAGGCTATACTAATTGATGGCATACACGAACATATGGAATCGATTCTTCCCTTCCATGAAATCTGTATTTTTTTAGCACATTTTGGATTTTTTTCCCCATCTGATTATTGTTATTGCGCAGGAAATGTATTGATTACTCCACTGCAGTGTTTTTCAACCTGTGTGATGCGAGAGATCGGAGGAAAGTCGAAAAGTTCACTTAAAAAATGTTTTATAAAAACATTTACATTATTTATGAAAAGTTTAAAGATTCAGCATCTGATTTTTCTGTATTTAATATTTAAAAAAATGAACGAAAATCTATCCAAATAAAAACTAAAAATGCCGTTTGAAGTTGACAATTGTTGAAAAACTACTGTATTGGATAGTGACAATTTCGAGAGAATCATGTTTTTGCGAATTATATTAGTTATTATTTTATGGGATAGTGGATGTAGAAATGCAGAATAATTATCCTGCTTTTCTCGCGTATTGTTGTTTAGTCAAGACGGACTAAATATGATAAAACAGGAAGTTGTCACGTGCATATCATCAATTGGAGCACGATGCGCTCGTTTCAGACCAACATTAGTGTTTATTTTTAGCTGTTCTTATTTTAGCTGAATTTTAATCGGAGATTACGTTGATAAGGGCTGATGATATCGGCCTATTTGGATTATCGCTGCCAGCTGCAGTACATTAACAGAATTCACATTTGTTGTTTGCTAGTTAGTTTTTAATGGAAAATCAGACTGAGGACAGATTGGATTCTTAGCCAAGAAGCAGGTTAATTCTGTCAAAGATTGCGAGTTTGGAATTTAGGATTGCTTGCCAAGAATGAGATTGTGGTTAAATCGTGCTCTAGGCCAAGAGTAAAGATTCTGGCAAATCTGATTCTTGTCCAAGAATTGGATATTTTGTCTGATACTTACGTATTCCTTCACGTTCTTGGTCTTCACAGCCTTGAAGGAGGCGTAGGCCGGATAAAGGGTGCCAAACACCAATCTGAAAAAGGTGGAAATGGATGGAGCCATGAACGGAAGTGATGCACAGCCAAATAGCGCAAGCAGGGCCAGGTTAGACGGAGTCACCCTCAGGGGCATGTCGAGATTTCTGTTATTATGTTGTGGTCCCTCAAAACTTGATATGTACTCAAAATCACGTGGCTGCCATGTCTTCCGATTGGCTGTTGGTTGCTGGTGCGAATTGTGGTTTCCCACTAGAGACTAGGGAAATCACTAGGGCCGTCTGCCATGACCCTAAATGACCAAAGCTTCATAAACGACTTTGGCACACTCTCCCAAAACGTGGTATTAAGATCCAAAGCACCATTGACTGTTGGTGCCAAATACTTGTTGCCACTCCAGAAAATCAATGTCTCACTTAGCAAACAATTATGGCTGCCTGACAACATCAAAAGGGCTGCCAATGAAGGAACTCCAAAAACACAGCAACCTAAACTCGATTGAATGTTCCAGAGACTATGTTTGCCACTCCAGAAGCGCAATGTCTCTGCGCACAAAGATGGCTGCCTGACACGACATCAAGCAGGCTGCTAGTCGAGAAGGGCTCCAAAAACACAACACAACCACATCCTAATTAGTTGCTGGGCAAGCGTCCCTACATCTCGAATCCAGATTGGCACGCTACTCTTGATGGGTAGTTTACTGCATTGACAACAAAGATGTCCGCGGTTCTGGAACCCCAGAATGGCTACCTTCCAAGGCACCAAGGGACTTCTTGGAGTCCACGGACACTAGATGGCCACGGTCGCTCGTGTAATGGGGAAAGTGAGTCTCGGCCACCGGATGCCGTGTTTACGGCAGTCACATGGACTCGGCGCAATGCGAGACAACAGACTACTATTCTGGATTCATCTGGGCACGCAAACAACGGCGAACAACCATTGGCTGCCAGTGGCCAACGATGTCTTTTTTTAGTCCCAGGCAGGATACGGCTCAAATTAAACCCCAAGTTTTGAAGGAGAGATTTTCATTTCAGCGGCGAAAGCCAGCTGGCGCACTGCCGAGTATGCTGGCTGGTGCACCGCCGGAAGTGACAGGCAGCCATGGCAGCCACCCCCGCCAGAAATGCAGGGACAAGCAGACAAGGCTGCTTTTTTTTTAGCATTGCAGCAGCGGTAATGCGAATAACAGGCATGTTTGGTGTGCTTGCTGAAAGAAGGGAGGTTCGGATTGCTTCCTGGGTTGACGGCCTCACGTATGGTTGCTGTCAGCCACAGAGGTTTTGTTAAAGTCAGCAAAGATGCTGGCAGCCATAGAGTTTTTTTGTGTGTAAAAGTCAGCAAAGATTGCTGGCATCCACAGAGTTTTTGCAAAAGTCAGCAAAGATGCTGGCAGCCACAGAGTTTTTGCGAAAGGCAGTAAAGATGCTGGCAGCCACAGAGTTTTTGCAAAAGTCAGCAAAGATGCTGGCAGCCACACAGGTTTTGTAATATAGTCCTTGGCTATTATCTACTTTGGAAAAGCTTTGGTCTCTGTGGAAATGTTTTATTTACAGTAGAATTTCGTTAAGCGCATGAGGAAGATATTTGAAAATCTCAAAAAGGGTTAGCCTCTGGTTTTGATCTTTACCTGGCTCGGTCAAAGATAACTTCCAAGAATGGCTGAATTGTTTCTCAAAAATAAAGGATAAACGCGGTTGTTTTCCAAAGTTCTTTTCCTCGAAGATTCACGTGGGCAGTTAACCGAAGACAACAACCTGGACGAGCAACTTCCCACGCGACTTCCTCAGCACAAACCAACTTTTTGGACGGTCGCCAAAGGTCACAGGGATCGTTAGCCACACCTGACCACTAATCGGTTCTTAACCTGGTTGCTTGGAGCCCAAACAACTATTCAACCAACCATTCACCAGTTTTATTTGATATGCTGGATTGGTTGCATCTAATTTCTATCAAATTAATTATTACGACTCATCAAAATGGACAATTTGCTCATCTGATGTAGCATTACTTCTTCATGCACATCGGATGCTTCATGCAATTGGTGCAAATAGACCGTTATTCCAAACCAACGAGACTTGTCTATGTTGTATCCAATCATGTTATTGCATCAATCGATTCCTCAAGCCCAGCCAGGCATCATCATGCCTTTGATAGCATGGCATTCGTATTTACTTCATACACATCTATTTGAAAGGAATGGGCGCTTACAACTAACCATGCTGCTCATCCATTTATGGTTTTCATGGTTGCTTAAATCCTGAAACCCAACCAACAGCCTTTCATCAGGGTTTACCGCCAATGGTTAGACCCTCTAATCCCAACCGGTAGGATTTCTACGGCTTATGATTTCAGTTGCTACGAAATTCCGCCTCCGGATGCGCGCTTCCAAATGTCACGCAACGTCATGTGCGAGTGAACGTGACAATGGCAGTATATTGTCGCAGTTGCATCTTTGCGTCATACATTAATGAGGGGAAGTAAATACAAAAAAGCACAATAGGAGCTGCAGAAAGGGATCACGACCTCATCCCAGGACCCTGGAATTGGGCAGTCAGCGTGACAACCATGTCCTGTCCGGGCAATCCAGAGGATGTCACGAGAAAATCAAAAGTTTAACTGATGGCACTCGCCTATAACGCAATCTAACTTGTACTTTATACAATGATGCCTAGCGTCACTGCCTTCTGCAATTCTAATGCTTGGAATCACACATGATTAGTTTCAGAACTTTGAGAAAAACACATTTTGTAAGCAAAACAAAAACCACAACTTTATTTGCAAGCTTGCGTCAACAGGTACGCTGGACCAGTTGCGTTTCATCTCGCCGAAATGTTAATTCCTGTGTGACGAAACGCGAGAGTCGTGCCGAAGCAGTACATAAATGGCAATGTTGGATTGGATGGCTTTTGGGTTTCTGGGTCGCTCGCCGTTACTAGGTCGCAAACTTGCGATCAGCCGTGTATTCCACTTTCGCCTCCACGGTCGAATATCGCTGCAATACCTCGAGCGAGTGGGCGTGGTCTGGACTGTTTCCGAACTATCCAGGAACTTTAAAATTACTCCCAGATATCGAATCTAATCCACCCTATCTCAAACACGGCGATTAAGTTACCTGCAAACAACAGCATTTGTTTTACGGGATTGGCAAAATTGCTGACGCCCAGAGAATAGCAGTTTGGCATTGTTGACCTTGCCAGGTTCAACCCAAATTATGGGAACGTTTTGGAACGGGTTTCACCTAAATCCAAAAATCGTTCACTCTAGGGTGTTTGAAAGTTTCCATATTTCACCATATGTGATCTACACTGTTGATAGCTATCAGACAAAGGTTCTTTGACAGCCAAAAGTTTCCTTACTGCATGCAACATCTGTTGCCCGGATGCTTTTGAATGGCTTAAAGTCTGCCACTTTCAACACATTCTTTATAGATCAAGATGTCAGCATGTTGGGATTAGGGACTGGGTGATTTCGGGTTCGAATCCCATTGGAAACTAGGAAAAAAAATTCACTAAGGAAAGCAAAAATTTTCCATAGAGGGCCAAGTAAATACTGTAGTAGCAGTACAACCATTAACAATATAGTGCTCTATGGAGGGAACCTTCAATCAGTGTAGCAGTTGATTGAACTTCCAAAGGTTCTATATGACATAGTTTTTTATTTAGAATGTACCAGGTTTCACCTCAACTTAATCCAGAGACTAGTCATTGGTCAGGCACGCCATGTAGAACTTGAATTATCGATTATGCATCCTGGCGCTTTTTTCCCTCTTGAAAAAAAAATAATAATAATAATCCAGTCCCCTCGAAATGGTACCGACAAATCGAGGGCAAGGCTCTAAAAATATGCATTTAAGATAATTTCAAGGATAGCGACACTCCTTCGAATTATCTCGCGAAGATTTACCTGGTGCCAACTGTGCTCAACCTTAGCAGAAACGTTGCAGTGCAAGTTGGCTGTAAGCAGGAAGTTTGAAGTCAATATTGAACAAACTTTTAAGGTTTTGGTTGCATCACACATTGTAATATTATGCATTTTGTGTTCTATGAAATGTTGGCTAAACCATGTCTAGCTATTCCGCGAAATAGGAGCTCTGCCTAGTATAGAATACTGCCTTCCAGAAATTGCGTTTTATCACATTGCCTGAGGATTAGATTTGGCCTTTTAATAAAGTTGAGGCATAACGCGTGGGGGATCACGACAGTAAAACCTGCTGATGATCACACCGCGTAATGACGTCACCACAAATTCACCCCAATTACCAAGTTTGGTGTGGTCACGCGACCGTGGCCAGTGAAAGTGAGGGGTTCAGCGGAAATGTCAGCATACAGTTAGGGAACTTTTGCTGTTCTGAGATGTGTATTTTGAACGCCTGCATTGCATTTAGTACAAGCTTTAGTCTTGCTATGTGACTTGCAATAAATTCTGACATTTGTTAAACATAAATGGAGGCAAAGCTACCATGTTCTCCGAATGTTTGAACTAATCACATGACATGGCTTCTGAAATAAATGCAGTCATGTGATCTCCATGACTCTTCAGTTTGATATTTCAAATTTTGTAATTAACACGCTAATCACATGTCTGAACTGCTGATATCAAATCTAAGCATGTTGAAGCTTGGCTAACTTCACCAATAGAATAAATGCTCCAATATTTTTGGCACCAGCAACTTACGTATGGTTACATAAGAGCGTAGGCCTATTCATTACCTGCCAGTTGAAACCGTGCTTAACCAAAAGAGCTCGAGGCCCCAATCGGTTTAAATCCACTGCATTCACAATTTCCCAGGATTGTTCCACATTTTTTAAATTTATTCCATCATTATTTGCAGGTGCACCCTGACCGACGGCCTATCGAAGCGTCCGTAAACTGTCGTGCGTGCACCGTTGAAGACTTGAGCTAAAGTACGGAGACCCTGGTGTGCAACCGTGGGCAGTTGAAAACTGCGAACAACGGACGAGTAGGGAAAGTTTCAGACATGCGTCAATGAGGGTAAAAATGCCTTTAACAACCGAAATAATGGAAACCTGAAGCCCTGACGAGCACTAGGCCAGCTGAAACGAAACTTGGGGAGGAATTTTCCCAAGGATTTCGGAACAATGTAGGAACAAAAATCGAAATTTCGAAGGGACTTACATCACCAGCCGGGAAAGCATCGCCGACATCATCGTGGCGACTCCAGAGTGTGCACTCAAGACCTATGCGACGGCGTAATCCATGCCGCGATAGCGAAAATGAAGAATGCTTCCCAAAAAAACCCAAAATAACTGGGAACGGGACAGCTACGGTTATACGCCGGACGCCCTCAACTCTGGGAATAAAGAAAGGTTCCAGGAAAAAAAAAAGTTGGTGGACTTGGGCGGAGCGTGTATGGAAGTTCCGCCCACCCCTCGCTCTCGCCGCTTCTCGCGCCGGCGCGAGACGGCTGGACTACTTTTCGGCTCCGGCGACCGGCTGGATGCGGAGGGTTACGCGCCATTTCCCCGCCTTCGCTACGTAGTATTCCGCGCGGCCAGCAATGGTGGCAAGTGTGGAATTTCGTTTGGACGCGCGCGCGCCAATTTGTGCCGAAAATCGCCGAAAAACGCGAAATTATGGATAGCAGATGAGTGCCATGGCTTACAAGTGCCGCGAGGAGCTGGTGGGCAAGCGATTTCTGTCCTTGAGTGGGACCAATAAGCCCAAGCTGAGCCGCATCGGCGAGTGGGAATGGCGAGCTGGCATTATCAGGGCCGCCTCGCACAGGGACCCCAAGCACACGGAGCTAACGGTGAGTTTTTCCACGTTTCTGACCGCGTTTTTCTACTTTCTCTGAATTGTTTTCTATTTGCGTGGGGTATGGGCCCTCCGCGGACCCGAATTCAAAGCCCGAAAAACGGGAGTCGAATCCTGCCGAGTGCCGAGGAGGCTCTACGGCTGGCCGTCAGTCCACCCGCCGCTTTTTCGCGCCCATGATGCGCGCCCATTTCTCGCGGTTCGACTTGCGTTTTTTATCCCTAAAAATACGGAACTGTGATCGCCGAATCTACTGCAGAGAGGAGGAGCGAGTTTCGGATTGGGATCCATAGACGTTTTTTGCCCTATGAATTGAAAGGGGGACCCAGGCGAAACGGCATCCGAAATGTTGTGGGAGAACGTTTGGAGCCTAGCTCGGTACGTGGTGGGAGATAATCCCAGAATCTTATAGCGGTTTGGAACCCTTAAAACGAGCGGGATGCCCACCGAAGACCCAGGGATAATGACCTGCCGCCAGCCGCGTGGCCAGGAAGCTTTCGAAAGAATTTGTTGGTGGAAAAAATCGCTATAAAATCATTTTATTTTGTCGTATAAGTCTTCGTCGTCACCCCCTATTCCCGAAAAGCGGGACGGGCTATTTCTGGAACGAGTGCGTGGCGATTTGGCGTTCGAGGCCCTGTTTGCGGCCTCGCGAGCCAACCTGGGTTAATTTTAACCCCTGCGGGTGGCTCTGGTGCAATTTTTGGGCCACTAGCAGCGTCTTCTGTGAACGCCCGCTTGCGTGCCCGTTGCAATGTGGCGAACAAACGTCCATGCAGTGTGAATGGCGAGTCCCTGCTAAACGTTCTGTGGAAATATCCACTAACTATAGGCTAACAGAACGGTGGTGAAATCCACGTTCTTGTTATGGGAACTTTGGGAGAAAATGTCAACTGTAGCGTTCAAATGTTTGACAAGTGTGAATCGTTGGGTGTGGAGGGTGAAGTTGAGCTTTGGTGAACGAACGTTCTGTAAATGTGAACAGAGAGCTACATTGTCGAGACTTGTATTGTGATGAGTGTAATGAGCTAAATCTGTATAATTGTATAGTTATCATGCACTATACAGTGAACGTTTGTTCGTCCTGTTTGAATGGTAAATTCACGGTGATTCTGTAATGGTAATTTCAAATGTGGAATAGGGTTTATTACAGCAGTTACTATACTTGCTTTCGTAAAGTTTGAGTATTTAAAATATGTAAAATATTGCAATCGAGGTTTGGGCGATGTAAACAATGGCATCGGTGAACGAACGAACTTTCAATATTCTGAGCAATGTGAAAGACTAGTGAAAGAACGTTCCAATAATGTGATCATTGAGAAAGGTTAGTGGAAGAATGTTCGATCGCAAGCATTGAAATAAGACTAGTAAATGAGCATTGTGATCAGTGACCACGAACGTTTGTATAATGTGTGCATTGAAAAAACCTTGTGCACGATCTGTAAAGTCCAGTGAACGTTTTACTGATTTGAGCAGTACATGCTAGTGAACGAACTATGTGATGATGTGAATAGTGAGAGAGAGAGAAAGGACAGTGAACGAACGTTGTGATGATGTGAGCATTGAGAAAGGCAGGCAAAAGAACGTTCAAATGATGCTCACAGTTAGAAAGGCTGTGTAGTGAATGGACGTTGTGACGATGCGAATAGCAAGAAAGAATAGTGAATTATCGTTGGATTGATTAAGCATCGTGAAAGACTAGTGAATAAACATTCTGAGGATGCCGCCAATACAAAATACTATAGTGAACGAACGTTTAGATCACGTGGGCAACGACAAAGTCCAGGGAACTAAGGTTGATCATTGGGAAGAGTAAGTAAGCGAACGTTCAAATGACCCGAGCACTTACAGAGGCTGGTAAACAAATGCGTGGATCATAAGCAAAAAAGATAGCGAACGAATGTTCGAATGATTATTTGTGAACAAGCATTTGTGTTTTCTTAACAGTATGTGTGGTACTGCCGTAACAAATTTATATACTGTGAACCTTGAGATAGAGCTTATGGCATCAGCAATTAAACGTTTGTTTATTGTAGACAGTGGAAATTGAGATCAACTATTAAAGAGCACAAACTTTGAAGTGTTGAACTTCATATAGTGAGTGAGTTTATTCATTGCACTGAACGAATTGGCATTTTCGTTGCTGTAAGCCATCCATAATGCGGCACTCTTGACGTGTCCACATCGTAGCGAGGTTAACGGCCGGTACAGCCCCTTGTGGAACGACCACCTGGGGCATACCAGAAGCTACCACTTCCCTGTGACACTGCGAAGGTTAGAGGTTATTTACAGCACGTGCTCAAATATTAGTAAATGCTGTTTGGCATTGAAACCGGTCAACCAGCGATCAGGATGACTGACCATCGCAGCATTGCTTGGTATGCATTTGATAGAAAAAGCAGGAAATCCAATATAACTGTTATTATAGTCAAAGAAACGGTAACATTATACCAAAAGCTGCAACTGAATTAATAAAATCGATTTAGCTTCTCGCATAATTCCAGCATGGTCTGTTAGGCTCCTGTATCTGATAGAACACGTGATAGAACTTGTTGATTTAAGGGTCGTTTTACACTTTTAAAAACTATTTAGCATTATTAATGACTCCCAAAATCTTTCGCTTATTTGAATTTTATCAATTAAGGTAAAACAATGAAGATTTTCTTTAAATTTGTATTGATTCATTTGAAAAGAACAACAATAAACCCGTTACATAATGCAATTTTTAAAGAAAGTAGTTTTGAACTCGCAGACTTCCAGAACGAGTCTAATAATGGAATGGTCCGAAAAGAACAAGTGATTTGTTTTGAATAACTCCAAAGATTGAAAAAGATGTTGCAGAAGTCCAATTTGCCCACTGAAACGCTTGCCAGTAAGGTGAAAATATCAAGAATTTGACTAGTCCCAAAGGTTTGCTGCAAGGGTGGGCAACCCTTTTGCCACTCGCCCACATGTGGCGAATTGGCCATGAAAGTGGCGTTTTTGGCTTTTCGGTAAATCCGTAAAAAATTGTATCTGGTTGCAGGTTGTTGCCTAAGATTTGAAAGTCCTCATTCGGAATGACTCACTTTAGAAATTGTGTCATTTGCAGAATTGTTCAGTTATAAATATATGGAAATCTATTCTGAGTGAGAAGAATTGAACTATATAGAACATTACGACTACATGTACAAGTATATTGTAAGAGGATGTATGTAAACCCCTGGTTTTCTAGGCAGGTTCGAATCAAATACTTGTACTGTATAGATTTGAAAGAGTTTTCTGGAAAGTTTTGATGTCCAAAGTTTATATTTAAGCATGACATATTACTGGAAAGGTTAAACAAGTTTCTTACAAGGTTCGAAACAGACATATATTCAGTAAAGTATGGATTAAGTACCCCATTAATACCCATTGACCGTTTGCTCTAATTGTTTAAAATTCTATGGGTAGTTATTGCAAAAGGTTAATATTGCCAGTATGCGCACTAAAAAAGTCCAGTGTGTACTGATAAATTCAAATTGCATAGGTGGAAAAACCTAAAATGGTTTGAGTAATCCAAAAATGTTCGTTGTAATTGATAAAACGAACCGTCGGTTTTTTACTTTCAGAAATATCCTACTCTTTAATTATGATCTATTGAAAAATTCGAGGCAATAACGTGCTACATAAAAGCCAGTACTTTTTTTGTTGTTGTTTGATTTAGGGTTTTGAGAGTTCCAGTTTAAATGTTTCAGAAAAATATTTTTTGTCAAGGTTAGTTCATTAATTTATGAGTTCCTGGAAAGTATAAACAACAGGGAGAGCTTCAAGATTGGCCTATATAGCATATTTTCTCCATATGTTCTTGGTTTGTTTTAAGTTTTAAAAATAACACAAATATTGTTCTAAAATAATATTGTTCGTTGAATTATAAGCTTGTGTAGCAACGATAAGAGCTCCATGATGGCCGCCGGTGCATTCGTCCTATTTGTTAACTTTTTTTGTTGTTTAAGTAGCACAAATATTTACACAATATTGATTACTGGTTCCGGCAAAGGTTATCTTAGAAATTGAACATTTTTCAATATTTGTTCGTTGAATTGAAATTTAGCCGGCTTGTGCAAGCTGCTACACAATCCCCAAGATGGCTGCCGGTGCGTGTACATATATTTTTATCATTTCTATTATTTCTTAGACGAATTTGCACGAACCTGGAGTCATTTACTGATTACTAAATTGAAGTTCAGCACAACCGCTCTTATCCGTCCTTGTTGGGATCGGTGGTTGGTCGATTAAAGAAAAGAGACGGTTAATCCGGAGTTTATAAATAATAATAATATGTGGTAACATATTTCCTTTAAAAATTAGATATTATATCATTTCGGTATTAGGCATGTAAGTACAAATATGTTCCAATTCCATCGACGATTCTTCTTGCTCAACGTACTGCAGATGTGTATCTATTCAATTTATTTTTTATTTTTTGTACATCTGAACTTCCATTTGATGACTTGTGCAAAAAAAAAAAAAAATTGAATTTCTTTTGCACCGTTATGAAACCGACCGCCGGATAAGAGAGCTTGTACAGTAAACGTATAAAAAGGGCGATTTTCCCCAATTCAAGATGGCAGCCACGAGCTCCACGCGCAACTTGCCTTTACTCAATTTTGCGTTTTCGCGGGGCGAGTATTCTTTGAAATGTGACTCACGAGCTCAGCTCACCCTGTGGGGCTTCACTCCTCTCCATTTCCCCAAAATGGCGCAAAAGTTGAAGCTCTTTTTTAGTTTTTGTTGTTCTCCTAACGAAGAATTAAGGTTGGGTAATAATAGTCTCCTACAGGTGCAGTTTGGCAACCTAGTTGTTGGTCAAACTCATTACAGTCCTCCTTGTGCAACGTGTTCCCAGTCGACGTTTACGAACCGACCTACTTTTTCAAATCGCACCGTTGTAGGCCTACGCCGCATCCGAGATGACGTCAGGCACCAGCAGCGCTGAACTAAAAACGCCATTTTTTTTTGGTTTTTTTCGTTTGTAGTTTTTTTATTATTATATAATTTTTTTTTTTTTTGGGAAAGGGGGTTGGAGGAAATGCGCGGAAATCACTTTGCGGCTTCACCTCGTCTTCCTGTTGGAGCTCTTCTCGACCTTGAGAAGCACGTCGGTTGAGGGCTTTGGGGTTCGCGAAGGGATGCTTTGCTTGGGTAATGCCATAGCAACGGCGTAAAACGCGATGATGATCATTTTTTTTTCTAGTGAAATTGCCCATACACGATTAACCTGCTCGACATACAGTCCTTGGCATTCAAGGATTGTTTGATTGGTTACACACGCGTCAGGCCGAGGTCGTGAACCACGGAATTTGTTTACCAGACGTCTGAAGCAGGTTTGATTAATGAGCTATGGCTACCAGTTATGATTAATGACACTAAGGGCACAAAATAGCACGTGTTCGTCCCAACCCCTTTATCACCAGTTTTGGCGTGTCATCACTCGTGTCATACTTTGAGTAAATGACCCAACATACGGTCATTTTTTGATTGTAAGTCTGACTCGTCTATGCATGGTCAACTTTAATGGCTTAGCAGCACGTATTTTAAAACGTTGCCATGGAATTGCTCCATCTATTTAGAGAGGTTGTCTTGACATTATAAAAATAGTCCTGGTAACACTATGACAACCGGCAAATTTGATGGCTAACACATGGGTATGGATGATATTGGATAAGTACCACTGCCTACATGGGTACTTGAAACGTGTGATGAGCAACTATTGGTTGGGATTGACATACGGAGTATTTGAATTGAGGGTGGTGCACCAATACCATTTGTTATCTGCCTCGATAAGGTTATCCAAAAGTCAATATTTGTTCGAGTCTTTGTTTTGTTTGTGAAATTTTGCCATTTTTGAAACTACATTTTGACATTAAACATATTGTTTGTAGTGTGCTTTTAACTTCATAGAACCATTGTACCCTAGTTGCGTTTTTTTTTAGAAGTTTTTATCTAACCATTTCAAAAACCTAAAATGTTAGCGCCAAAGTACCCAAAAGGTACACTATTGAACGGTGCTTCCCTCGTTCGTTTTTAAGAAAAGCAGAAGCGATATTCCCATGGAGTAATTTTTGCACTCGAATGCATTCTTGGTTAGGAAAAAAAAAAGGAATTACGTTGCCAGCTATTTATATAAAGAATAAATCGTCCGTTCTTCTTGGTGCTGCCCTCTGGCAGTTTCTTAGATTCTTCCTGTTAAGACGACCTTGCACGATTGGTGCTGATCATGTTGTAGGATGAGTTGTGTGCGAATACCAGTGATAACCATGAAATTAGTTACCACTTTCCTTTCTCTCATGCACTTCCTGGCTTCTGTTCTTCATAGAAAAGTTGTAGTTCGTCCAATCATGTTTTGACGTATAACTACATCTTTGTTTTCGGTATTAGAGGGGCAAGCTCAGCAGCGGCTTGTAACGGCTAACGGCTGCGAAACGGCTTACTACTCTATTTTTTTAAATCCTTCACTGCCCCTTTTCTTCGTTGTGTAACAGCTACCTTTGACCAGAGCCAAAGATTTGGTACATGTACATGTCCTATTTCTTTTCTGCCTCTTGTCCTACAGACATGTCCTGTCGATTTATCTGTTCCCTTAATTTGCATCCCTTTTTCTTTTCCCTTTCCTGTCTCCTGTCGTCTTGTTTACGATGCACATTTTCTATCATTGCGTCTACTTACTTCCTCATTCTTATAATTTAGCTCCTCGCCATTTCCTTGTATATAATTTTCTTCCCCCTTTTTCACTTCCCATTGTTTCAATCCTGTTTTTCTCCCTATAACATCATGTGATCCTATTTTTTACTCCTTTTTTCCATCGTTCCTTCTTGCCAATGTCATTACATTACTTTTACCCCTTCATTCAATCGAATTCCCCCTACTTCCTTTTTCTGTCCTGGTTTTTTCCAATATTAACCTTTCACCCCCTACTAACTAGTCTGAAATCTTTCCAACATACCTTTGATGTTTTCTACACTTTTTCATTTTCCTATAGCACGCTCTCCTTTTTTGAGTCATTTTTTCCTGTCACTTTCAACATCTCCATGGGAATACACACAGTATCTTGCACCAAGTACTACCAGAGGTTGGCCTATTTTAGTCACTGCAGAAAAAAATGCAGTGACTAAAATAGGCAAAATAGAATATTGCATTTTGATTTTAAAACATGTGCCTAATTATAACCGCATCTCCCTTTGGTCGCCAACACGTTTCATACATCGATTAATCCCTCCCCACAATGCATTTCTCCCGAATCTCTATAGTCATATTGCACTCTGGAGGCCCTTATTGAACGAATTTTCATTCCTAAGCCGTTTCCCGCAAAATGTTTGTCCAGCGCAATTGTGTGGTTTGGGATGAATCAACAAGGCTCCGCCCACCCCGTGAGCGAGGTTCAGCTGTCCCCTAGGGCCTTGCTTAATTGGGTATGAAAATGGCCTTTTTTTTGTTTGTATGTCGGAAAACACATCAAACAGAGACCTAGTTATTTTTTAATTTATTTGAAATATGCATGCACTGTTGCAGCATGACAGCCTCTTGAGTCAAACGTTTCATTGTTTTTATTTTTATAAATGGTCCCTGTTGATCATGCAGTTGGTTAACTAATTGATAGAGTAGGTTCATGGATCGAAGTCCTATGGAAAAGGTTTGGATAGTCCTGGAAAGTCCTTTCATGGCTTTGGATGTCCCGAAGCAATGATGAAATGTCGAGACAGGTGGTGCTCGCTGTTTATAAACCGGGTCAATGTCGTTCCGTTGTAGAAGGGAGGCGTTGGCCGATTCGTTAACCCATATCGCACCTGTTGACCCAAGCTGCATTGTCAAGGGCGGTATCATCGCTGGAAACAATGCGAATTGTTGGCACTCCTTGTCGAATGCCCTCGCAAATATTTTCACTCCGTTATGCCTGGCGATGTGTTTCCATTGCACATGCACGATGTGCACATTCCATTTTTTGTGATCAGGCAGCTAGTTTTTCGGTTGGAATCGGGTTTCATAACCGTTTTCATAACCGTTTTCATCGGGTTTCATGTGCATGTTTGTTTGACAACTTTTAGTTTTTTTTTTAGATTAGTGAGTTGGTTCCGTTTGTATTGAATTAATTTGACGTGTCGTTTGGTTACGTAACAATTTCGTTCATATTTATCTCGGTCTCCGTTGACGAGTTTTGGAAACATGAGCGACTGTAGCTCAACCTCGTGTTTGTCAGATACATTTCGGGTTCATTTGGTTTATATTCAGATCCACGCTTTATGTTCCGTATACATGTGCACGTGCGGTAATATTCAGTTATGCCTCGTTCACACGATGCGGTTTTTTGACTAATCGGAAATTACGCTGAATAGGTGCTAAACCGGGTGCAGTGTTCACACACTATTCCGTTTCGAATGTTGTGTGTTTCAATTTTCTATATAAATACCGAGTTTTATCACGCGCCCTATCTTTTTTTACCATAAAAACCGTATCAGCTGATTTTCCGCACGAGGTTTTTTTTTACCGAATTCTTCAGCGGCGCATGCTTTTCTATCTGCCCGTTCACACGATACGTATCATTACGCATTCGGATTAATTCCAGATTCGTTTATTTTTGCAATTCGGTCTTTTCGCTAAAAACCGTGCCACATGTACGGTTTTTATGGTTAAAAAAAATAAGGCGCGTGATAAAATTTCGAGCACACAACATTCGTTAAGGTTCATATATTTAGGGTAAATTTATTCAGTTTGGTAAAATTCATATTCGTTTTTTCATTTGCATTTGAGTTTCCAGGTGCTTTAAGCCCTTTTAAACCTCAACTTTCAAGCATTGATATCAGCATGCAAGAGCTGGGATTACCGACAATTCCGGTATTTTACTATTTATGCACTGATTTAGAATTTGTAAAGATTTTTACTTTTAACGATACTTAAATGAAAAAATTCAGAAATTTCCACACTGGCGATTTTTGAAAGTGTTTTCTAACCTAGACTTAATTAGCTAATGTCGAGAGTGTAAAACTAACAACAAAAAATGCTTCTTATACAGCGTGGTAAACCACGAAACACTGAAAATTATCTTTTGCAGTTTTTTATCGTCTGGAAAACAGATGTTATGGTTATCCAAAGACGTGATTGCAGTTTTATCTTGCCCTATAGGTCGCCGGTCTGTACAATGGAGTAAAAAACTACGTAATGCATGCATTGGGTCCTTTATAGGTTGAGGTTTAATTCAACTCCTGTTTAGGATTGTGGCATTCAGGTTTTTCGTTTTGGTGCAGATGAGGTGCATGGGCGAGGTACAGTGTGTTGAGTTTGGTGCAATCCAACTCTTGAAGACCATAGTAAAAGAGAATCACGTTGCTTTTGTCATCGCGAGTACTATTGGCATGCTATAACGCGAGCGTTGACCTTTTCCGCTCAGCTGAGAGAGAGGGAGAGGCGTGCCTTACGCTGAGGCGAGGTGATCCACGCGTACCAATAGCCCCCTAGGGACACTGTGCATAACATTAATTTCCTTCGGTTCGTCGCTGGAGTTGCACTACGCCTGTATGTCGACATTTGCTCGTTAAGTCGAATTAACAACCGGTTGGGTCTCAACCACAAACGCGTACCTAAAGCTGGCATGGCGACGCACGTTCGACTTCTTGTCGATAGGGCCGATTTGACATGATGATGTACTATATTCGATATTGCAGGATATCGACTTTTATGCGATAATGCCAGCCTGGAAAAGTCTACCTGCTAGCACGTGTTGATTCGACATTCCAGATTGCTTGCAGGATTGGATACATAAATATGTAGCGTACATGTATAGATATGATATGTGAATGGATTTATCTCGACCTATTAAGTCGAATTACCAGCCGTTACTTATACACGACCATTGCTCGCCTTTAAGTAAACACCATTGTGCCAAAGCAGGGTTTTTTAATGTCGGAAATTCGACATGCATTCCATTATGTCACAATGACATATGCATGTGCTAGATGAACGGCGCATCGATATGCCTTACAAATGTGGTATATCGACATAACACCCGAGCTCAATGTCTTATCAAGTGTTTGGTTGCTATTACTATGCTTCGTACTTATCACAGTACCATATGGCCATCATGAACAGAAAAGTGAACTGTTTTTAAGTGGATTCGTCAGCTTGTGATTGCCATATTGGCGTTTTTCAACATTCTGTATGTTGATAACGCCAGTACTGTTAGCATAACTTGTGGGCCACAAGTTATGGCACTTATCTGATAACGACGAATGTGGATTATGAACAATATAATTGATCCAACAGTTATATGACAGCATATACGTATAATAGTTATGTAGAAGTTATATAATACCTTCAATATTTAACAATTTACCCGATGACATTTTACTAATTAATAAGATTGGTGCGTTAGAAAGACGGGTGAAATTATATCTCCAATATGGATGTCATTAAATTGGGTTTGGAATAAATTCTAGTGAAATAACAAGTAAATAACAAAAGATTGTATCATGAAATTTAATTCTTTTCGTTTTGTTTTATGTATTGAATTAATTTTTGCCCCATGCAAGTTAAATTGGGAAGTTCGGGACAAATTTTTAATGTGCTCAAATTGTTCTAATAAAAACGTAATTGTTGAGTATATACTGTAAGTATAATTGTATCGACCTTGCAGCATGGCGAACATGTGCTACTAAATCGATATACTATGTATAGCATGTAAACCGGTATATTGACAAACAGTCAATGTCGATCCATACGATAGCCAAAAACTTGGTGTATCTTTGTTGTTTAAGATACAACATACTGTATATGAGGTTGTATTAGAGAGTTTGAGCCATTCAACGCTAACGAGACGATAACGTTAACGATAAACAGCGCGGGAAATCCGGAATGTCATTGGAATACCATGCTTCGCATAGGGTAGTCCTTGACATTCCAGTCCGCCAGCGCTGTTTCTCGTTTTCGTTACCGTTAACGTTGGATGGCTCAAACTCTCTATTGGCATTCTCTATTGTGGTATTCGTGTATTTTCATCCTTGAGTTGTAGCCATCTGAAGACAAGTTCGACACATTTCTCTTTCGTCGGCATGTAGACACCACTAGGTGGCTGGCAGCTTTAGCGTGACTGGAATATCATAGGAAAGTCATGCCTTATTTTCACATTCCAGCCACCTATTTGAAGATAACTATTGTGGACATGCCGACCGCTATTCGGAGTTTTCGTTGGAAAACATCCGGTTTTGATTAGTATGCTGGTGACGTCATATCGTGGCCTCGTTTGCTGCTGATATACTGTCATCAACTGTAAAAATCAAGGTTGTCGTACATAATTAAAGAGCGCGCCTTTGTGGTTAGATCTACCGCAAAATTACCGTGCCATGACCTTGGGGGCTGTTGGGCCTCCCGCCAGGTGCGGAAGCAGTTTTTTGTGTGTGTTACTAGAGAGTTTGAGCCATCCAACGTTAACGAAACGATAACGGTAACGACAACCAGAAACAGCGCGGGAAGCCCGGAGTGGCATTGGAATGCCACGCTTCGCATAGAGTAGTCCGGGCTTCCCGCGCTGTTTATCGTTAACGTTAACGTTATCGTTTTGTTAACGTTGGATGGCTCAAACTTTCTAATGTGGAAACCCTTCAAATCGAAATTAACATTTTGATGTACAAATCTTGAGTTCGTGTAATATGGAATTATAATATTCACCTAACACTATTGTGTAGCAGCTACTTGGTTGGGATTCGATCCTGCAACCTACTTATCATCAGAACGTGATGTGAGTGGGTTATGTTAGTTGTGCTTTTAGGGCATTAGATTCTGACTGGTGAGTCGTTGGTTGTATGACTGGAATGGACCCTTTTACGTTGGTTAAAAACCCCCTATACGTTATGTCACCGTTTCTGTTCTCTGCTTGGCGATTGGGCTTTCGATATCGATCACCGCAGATCAATAGTCGTCGCAATGTGCCCGGCGCTCTTGCCAACGCCCTCTCGTTTAGCTGGGATCATTGGACAACCCCCCCCCCCTGCTATATCTCCCCCTTTTTCTCCACCCCCGGTTGCCGAAATTGGCAACATTCCAGCATCGCATGTTTTCTTTTCATAAAGTGCCATTAACGCCGCCAGCGCGCATAACCCAAATTGATCGCACGCGGTGCGGCTGCGCTGATGCAGTTGGCCAGGGAACGAGGTTTTCCTGGCCATTTTATGCAATGGCGCTCGTGAACTCGTGACCTGCGGGATCAGGGGATGACCGAGGGGAGCCGTAAGTTGCAGGGTCAGAGGCCAACGAGGTCCGCTGATAGGGAGACAAAAGCACCGTGGTCAAAGTCGCCTCGCCGCTTTCAGAGTTGGTCGATGTAAATGCATATAATTAAAAATGCCAGGAACATCGTAAGAGGAAGTCACTTGTATGGTGGCTGGAATCATGCAGTTCCATGCTTTCATGAATTATGACGTTCCATTGATGCTAAGGCAATCTGTCATACCAAAAATTGCTCATGAGAGTCGTGGTGAAGTCTTCCCACAGTTGCGCCTATAACTGAAATTTCTAACCAAAGCTAGCACTCGGAGGGGGAGGAAAAACAATGTTGTAGTTAGGGTCACGAGGTGACGTCACACCTTGGGGTGTGACGTCACCAGATTTTCAGACGATGTTTCTTTTGAAAAGAAAGTTGGTTGCATGTAGAGCTCGTGCTCTGGTCTAAGATCGAACTCGAAGCTGCTTTTCTGACATGATTCTGATCTCTTTTTAAGTCAAGTGTTTGTCATATCCTTATTTCGTATTTGTACATTTAAAGCTGTAGCACTATAACTAACGATATCTTTTTTTTCTTCTTTTTTGTTTAGGTAAGTCTGGCTTTATTTGGGATTCTATTGAGATTCATGACTTACTGAACTCGCCGGATAACCTGACTGGTCACCGGTTAGTGAGGGAGGTGCCATTCTGGAAAATCTTCCTCTGGCTGGGTATTCATTCCTGAGGGTAATTCGTAAGGATTCACACGCGTTGATTCTGTTAAACCTAAACATGACTTAAGTTTCTTTTACGTAGTGCACTTGATGTTTATAATGACCTGGCAAGATGCACTTGTGTTTGCGTAATGAATCTCCATGAATCCTCTTGGTGTCATGCCCTTGACAAGACTCGAGTTTCTTAAAACAGTTCATTTATAGATTTATTTTAAAATTATTCTCGTCAAAGGTCATTATTTGACCCAGTAGTTTCCAAAATGACGTCCATTTGATAGAATATAACCAAGACTCAAGTTTGAGTCGGTGAAGACTGGCAGAGACTCCCTTTTGTTGCTGAATCCCATCAGATTGCTGATTAGGTAGCTGCTAGCTGGTCACACTGTCATTGCTGCCACGGTGACCCCATTGCACGGCGAAGCGACCCGGTAACCATGACGACTGGATATCGATCGCCAAGGGGAGGGGATTACGCGAAATCGCAACGGCGCCTGGCCCCAGCTGCGACGCCACTGCAAGATTGTAATCCCAACCATAGAAATCCTGGCTGCCAGAGCGCCGTTAGGATATGGTGTGGCGCTAGTGGTGAATTGTATCATACTACTTGTTGCTGCTTTAAAAGATCCACATCAGGCGAGTACGAATCTCTGGTGGCCATCTTCTGGTTCTGACTATGCTGTCTCATTGCCAACATGCAAGGACGCAATGGCATCTCCCGCCTCTTTGGGCAATTTTTAGACGTTTTAAACTATATTAACCTTGGTATTTTTTTTTTGGGAAGTCCAAGGTGTCAAACTGATGCATGAAAAAGGGTTTCAATCTTTTTGGAAATAGGTTATAAAAGCAACATTTTGATGTATTTTGTTCGTAGAAAAACGCCAAAGCTTCCTCACGAGCCCGTGTAGTTTGCCATGCCCGTACTTAAGTAGGCGGCTCTAAAAAGCCTCTGCGTTAATTAGTACCCATTAGGACTGCCGCTAATTGCGTTTTGTAATTGCATGCCAAATCAACCTACTTAATAAGTGCTCTTTTGGGGGCTTTCGTTCACTTTAAAAGCGCCAGGTGGTGGACCACCCTGAGCAACCTAAATGAATAATTAACCTGGCAATTAGTCCGTAAATAGTTGTTTTTTTCTAATTAACGCGATTCCGCGGAATGTAATAAAGGGCGGTGCAGCTCGGTCTCCAACTAAAAGATCGTTTCAGTTCAAGCTCTTGGTAACACCTTATCTTGGTTCAGATTATTGTTAAATATGCATCGATGTTTGTTCAGGCTCAGGTTGTTGTTCTCGTTGATATTGATTTCCCTTGGTTCAGTTCTGTTCGTGGCAAACTATGTCGCTGCAAGTTTGTTGATATAGGTTTTTTTTTTTTTCTGGATTCAGTTATTAAGTGTTTTTTCGTCCAATTCTTCCTTCAAAACCCATTCTTGCTTGGCCCATTTTTACCAACATTCAAGTTATCTTTTAGTTAGTGTTGTTGAGATTCAGCTCGATACGGTTTTGCTTGAGGTCTTCATTTGTCTTAGTTGTGATGTTGTTTTAAATAATTAACATTGCCCCTTGGTGCTAGCTTACCCGCACGGCACCGAAGCTGGAAGTGTTTGCCCGTGTTTGGGGCAAAGTCTCTGGGTACCGTTAATATAACACATCTACACTTTCTTCGCTTAGTGAAATGGGATTGTGTATTCACACTATAGTATATGATTCAGCAGCCAGGATTCTTATGTGATGTCACGTGTAAATGAGTGACAATCGGTGTAGTAAAAAATAATCCCCCCTACTGTGAGGTTCGTGCTGTGATTCGCTTTTTGTGAGAAAAGAAACCATGGTGCTGTTGAAATTCACAGGAAATTTTGGTAGGTTTTTGGGCCATACGTTAACTTGAGTGGCAGTACGTTTAGGTAATGGTGGCGTTTGTTTCGAAATGAAAGATCAAATGTTCAACATTCGTAACTTGGCGAAACGCTAGTTTAAAGAATAATATTTGTGTAAATTAACGATTTCTGATTTTTCTTCTCACTTTTGTTTTCACTGTGATCGTTATCTGTTTTGACATACATTTTCAATTAATGTGCATACGTGACGTAGCTGTTCGTATGCTTTTAACGTGTTTTCATTTGTGCACTCTCCTGAAGGTTCCATGTTGTTATTATTTTTTTAAAACGTAATCTTTTCTTTGTAAAACGGATTTCCTATGCATAGCTGCTTGACTTTCGAAACAAGGCGTGTTTAATATATCTAATTTACATATGGTGGAACCAAGATTTTTTTCTCTCCTAAGGATTTTTTTGTTTTTGTGAAACAAAAATACGAGAGAGAGAAAAAACATCCATTCTTTGTGGTAAAATTTGTGTTCTACTTAATGTTTCTTCCTCCGAAAGAAATTGTTTACTAAGGCAAACCGACTGCTTTTTTACACAAAAAGAAACGACAGATATCGATCATAGATCGTTTCAAGATCTTGATTTTTTTTTGAAATCGCGCTCTTATTGATTAAAAGCGTGTCCGGATATTGAATCGGGTTTTTGGCATAATTTTGCCATTTCTATTCTCGTCGTTTCTCGTTCTTAAGCAGATTCTGAAAGAAAATGTTCTAAATTCAGCCGCTTTATCAATAAGACCAGAACGTTCCTCTTCGACAGTTTTTATGGAAATTCAAATACGAATGGGTGCAAGCTAGCTCCTTGGCTGACCCAGGTTTTGCAAGTTTCTATTTCTGCAATTTTTTTAAATGTTCTGGATAGTGCTTGAAATAGAACAGTGCATTAGCTAAGTGCTTTCTCTGGCTTTTTTGATTTTGTGCTAATATTGGTGTCAGGTTAACCATGTCCGATGTGTAGATAGAAAAGGGATTTGCATTTTTCTTTCTTATGTAATAACGTGATTTTTAAAAACTAGCAATGATCTGAAAAGCCTCACATGTCCTTCTTCAGGGTAAAATATTCTGTCGATAAACAAATCTGAGAGAAACGTGGTAGGACAAACGATGCTGTTGTTCTACTGGTTTTTTTAAGGATAGTATATCGCTTCATGGAAACTACTATGTGGAAGCAAAAAACGCGTGATGTGGTTTAGGGGGTTAGTTCCCAGGAAGATCGTATTCCAAAACTCGTCGTATGCCACCCATGGCTGTGAGTGCTGTTCTTGTGTGGTAAGGATTAACGACCTTTCACCTCCTCACTGCAAGCTGCCATGCAGACGACCTTGGAGATGCTAAACCGCCGTTACGTGATAATGGAACGTTAACTGTGTTTGGTGAATTCGCGGAATATCCTGCTGTAAGCAAAATTTGATTTTTGGGATAATTTTTGTCCCGGAAATTCTTTCTTCTTTTTCCCATATTGCATCGGTTAGGAAACATTCTAATGTATTTGACGTTTCATCTTAAATGTTCATTAACTTCATTTACACACATCAGTTACCAGGGTGTCCAGCAATCTTGAAAATCGAGAAATTTACTTGAATTTTGCTTGAAATGCATGTATATTTGGATTGATAATCGGTCGTGGGAGGGGCCTTGAAAATCCTACCCTTGTTGAGTGTTATCGAAGAATTCTATAGAATTCGGTTGAAGCATTTACACCTGTCAGAGTTTTTTCAGTTCAGAGTGGACGACGACGGAACGAACACGTAGTTGATGTGTGCAAACATACCTTTATGCAAACAAAAGCAGTTTGCTGCAGATCACAATTTCACGAAAACTACTTGAGATAGGATGAGAATCAGCTGTTTCTTTGTTTTATAATACTTTATCGAACTACTTGTGTGGTAGGATTGATTTCTGCTGTTTTATGTGGTGAGGCGTGCACGGTTTTTCCCACAGCATGTCGAGCATAGAGTTAGCGACACATGTTACCTTATCATAAACACTGTGAACACGTGATAGGCGAACACATGCCTCGGGTTTCCAGCTCTGATGCCATATGGGGCTATCAACTTCAAGCCGTGCCTCGACCTACATGTAGCGCCGCTCCTGAAATTGGAGCCATTATTGCCCGGATGCGAGCTGATTGGCTCTCGGTTTCTATAGCAACTGGTGGCTGAAAGGAGAGGGATAAACCCATCTCCCTCCCCACAGCCTCCCGAAAGTGCTTAACTGCACCACGTCTGAGCCATAAGAATAAATTGCTAGACGTTAGGCGAAATCCGCTTTGCATCTTGAACCGTGAAATGTTATGGCAAGCGCTTTGCGTGGAAGAAATTGGCTTTGGAGGCGGAAATGATGACCTTCGACTCCCGGTGTTCCGCGATAGGGGACCTGGAGGGATCGAAAATCCCGTGGAAATTGGGACAGGAGCGTCATTACACCATCCTGTCAACTTAAATGCCAGGATTCCATGTTTAGGTGATTTAGACTTTGCAGGTGATGCCATCACAAATACTGGTACCTTTGTAGCATCCCCCTCGTCCAGACATTCAGTTTGATACCCTTGACGATGGGGTTGACACGAACACCGGGGAATATATACACTGTTTTACTCCCTGGGTACAAACGCAGAGAACCCTGCAAGCTGCGACCTACGAGTGCAGTTAGCTCAAAGAGTCTGTTGCGAGATATTTTTTTTTTACCGTGACCTTTGACACGTTTTGACAATTTCCGGATGACCACGGTCAGTTTGACTCCCATCACTCCAGTTCCAAGATGGATACCTCGGAAGGCACGCTCCGGCAAAGGCTCCCCCTGTCGGGTTTTCTTCCGGCCATGTGGGTAATTAGGCCACGCTTGAAACGAACGCGGAGAATCCATAAAACTAGCCAATAAACGGTAATGGAAGCCGGGAGCAATCCCGCATTCCTTAATTAAATCCGGCATTCTTCCTTTCACCCCCACCAACCCCAGCATGACGAAATAATCCCCCGGTGGTGCCTGCCCCCCATTCGTTATCTTTGGCGCTGCCGTCAGAGTGATGCCTGAGAAAAAGACGAGAATTTCCGCTTTTTTTGTGTGTGTGTTTGTGAAGAGTGTGAAAAGCGGAAGAAAATCGATTATGAAAGAAGTTGGCGTTTTTTCTCAGCCACCCCAAAACATCGTAAAAATAACTCCGGGATTTTTGGGCTATAAATGCAAAGCCCGAATCTGGTTTCGTGCCCATCTGAATTGGCCAATTTTTAGGGTCATAAAAAAGGCGATGACTGGTGAATCCCGTTGTGACTTAAGCTGCGTCAGAGGGAATATTTTTGTTGATGTTCACACCGGAGAAGATGCGAAACAAAGACAGGGTTTCTGCGAGCATGTTTGCCAAAAAAAGAAGTTTGATCGCCAATTTTTCGGCAAACTTTGAGCCTAAATGCGTGTTTTCAGCAAACATTTCGGTGTTCACTCAAGAGGTGGTCTACATTTTTGTGTGGTCTGGACGCTATGTTTGTGCAAGCCTGTTCCTGGTACTTGTCCCTGATATCACGTTTGCGGAAACACAGTTTTTGTTTCGTGTTTGCTCCAATGTCGTTTGGGTTTAACGACTCCCTGATGAAAGATAACATGACTGTGACCGATTGCGACTTGTGTGTGACTGTATCCTCTAGAGCACCATTACTTGATATAAGCCATTGAGGTTCTAAGTTCTAACAGATAGTGACTGAAGGTGACTGGCTTATGAATCGTGATGGACTGCCATATTTTGAATGTGTTTGGCTCGTTCATAAGGAAAGGGGATCGTCTACAGCTGTTGAAAGACAGCTGATGGGGGAGCAACGGCATTTTCAGGGTCCAGACGTCGCAGTCTTTTGCTAACCTTTGAACTTTTTCCTTGCAGTTATTGGTGGAATTCGATGACGTGGACTGGAAGCGACGCGAGTGGATTAGAGTGTTCGAAGAAAACAGCTTCCAGGTATTCGCCATCGAAAACACGTTGGTGTGGGTGAACAGGAAAAACCACCAAGGCTCCAAAAGCATCAGGTGGCCCGGGCTGGTGAGTTAAATAGTTTTGTGATACGAATCTTGATCGGTTGAGGGGGTGGAATTATGGTGGCATAGGTGCGATCCGGTATAGCACGTGGAACGGAATGCCGAAAATCATGTCTAAATCTACCCACGACTAATCAAATGACCGCCTAAAGAAAGCAAGAGGAAGTGACGCCATGCTGTCACTGTCATGTGGCGCAACCTAGCGTCTGCTGCAACTCGATGGATTTTTGTATTTTTGCTGTAGAACTCTGTTGGTTTTCTGTCAATTTCGAAGTTGGTGTTAGCGTGCTGTCACGTGTTTTGTTAGGGCAGTCACGCGTGGAAACGCGACACAAAGGCTGACGTTTTTTGTTGTTGTTTTTTTTCGCGTCGGAATTGGTTGGTCCGCGTTTTGATGGCTGCTTGACGGGCTTCCTCAGATTTTCCCATTCAAAGGGAGGATCGATGCGCTGGAAGATTGTCACCGAGGACTGGCTGCTAATGAATCAACTATTGTCCTGCTTGGACGGCCGGAATCGATTTGTGAGGCTTGTGGGAATTCCCACTCCAGCACACGATTCACACGTAGCATTGTGACAGTAAACAGGGCTTCGGTTGCTAGGAGTGCTGACCGAATCGAAGTTTCCATATTATTTTTTTGGGAGAGAAGCGTTTTTTATAGTAATTCTGTCAAGATTTAGTTTTCACGAATAGACTCAGAAAATACGAGTTTTCTTCATGAAATTCAAAGTAACCCCTCCAAAAACAAAACAAAAATCAAAAAACGCCCACAAATGTCAGAAGTTTTGAGGAAAATTTGTCATAAATCAGGTATCCGCGTCTGTTGTTTTCCTTCTGCGGATATGGCGCCGTCGGTTCGCTACCCTCCATAAAGGACCTTTTGAGAGCATTTGCCGTCTTGTCTCCAGACCAGCTTTTGCGGTGATGAACGACCGCCTATGCCCTGTTCTGAAACGTGTGGCACGTGTTTACCTCGACCAGGACTGCGAACGACCAATCAATCCGAGACGACACCCCTCCATGCCCCATCTTTTGCCATGAATTTGTGACTGGCGCCCTCTCACGGTTTGGACCGAAAATTATTGAGCTGTGAACAGATGGCGACTGAGAAGACTTTAAAAGTGCTGTGCTGGACGTATTGATTATGGTGGTATAAAGGCAAGTGAATATGCATGAACTAAATCATCGTGAAACCGAAGCGACTGAGATGACTGAATTGTTAGGATATTAGACAACTGGAATGATTTACTAAAGATCAATGGAAGGATGCTTGGAACTTTTGGGATTGGAATACTGAAGCACGCTGGATTGGTTTTGAAAAGCTTTGGGCGTCTTGATTGATAATCGTGATCAATTCAAATAATTAGATATCCTACATTCGACAAGAATCTTAGTGTCATTGAGCTCAAGAGTGACTGAAGATCAAATGGATCTGAATCATCATGAAGAGAAAGTAGTAGAAGCATGGACTGATGACGAAAGAAGCACAGTAGAAAATAAGAACCATGGCTGAAGATGACTGAAACACAATGGACTAATGACGATTGAAGCACCATAGGGAAGTGAAAAACTACGTACTGAAGATAGAGGAATCACCACGGAATGGAAAGTTATGGGATAGCAATGAAAGACACTGATTGATGCGCCATGGAAATTAAGCAGGGAGTGCCACTAGATAGCAAAGATGACTAAAGATGACTGAAACACCATGAGCATGTGGTGAAGCCAAGTACTCATGATGCATTGGTTATGCATGAAAAACCATTGAGTGAGGAAAACTATATGGAATGAAAGCAGTACAGGCGCCATGGACTAAACATGTTTGAAGATGACTGATGGTGACTGAAGAGCAATCTTAGGGAATCTTCCTCCCGTATACGTTTACCTTGACCCGGCTTGGGGGGATGCTTCGCGTCGATTGCGATCTGGCATCCATCCACCCTCCAGGGTTTCTTCGTTTATTTATTGAATGAAACGGAAATCCGAGGGGGATAAGGGGGGGGGGGGATTGGCACTCCCGCCCCTCCATCGCCCTCGCTCGTTGGTCATTTGTAAAACTGGCGCATCCGTTGCCGCGCGTCGTGGCAAATGTCAGAACGCGTTGCCGGGGCAACGCCCCCGTTGCGGCTGGCGCTGGCGTGCCTGCAACGCGCCCGTCAGTCGGAATCGCTTGCCATACACGAACCACCGATTTTTCGTCGGGCAGCCATATTGTGCTAGCAGCTTGTAACCGGAAGCAACCCGCATGGATCCGTAACCGGAAGTGGTGTCGTTTTGTCGCGTGTACTGGCTTCTGGTTTTCGTGTGCGGAACGTCGCCGGTGACGTCATGGCTGCTAGCAGCCCCGAGGAACCAGTCGCAGGAACTAATGAGTACGTGAGTTTTTGCCACCGGTTCGGTTATCTTTAGTTGTTTTTACATGTCGTGGTTGTCCGTATGGCGAGACTGAAAGTCTGGGTGTCACAAACCACGGGTTATGTCCCTGGAGAAGGGGGGAGGTCCCTGAATCGCGATGGGGTGTGGCTGAATTAAACAGTATCTGGATCGATATCCTGATTTGAAATTGAATCTTGTTTTGATATTTATTGGATAATATTGAATTCGAGATATTCATATTCGTGGAATTTAGTTCAATTTTAATGAAAAAATTATTCTACATTTCCATTGTTTTCATTGTACTGCAACATCAATTTAGTAGTTTAACTAACCGGGTGTCTCATGGTTATCTAAATGGAATTGAGAGGAGGGATTTAATTTGCATTGGAATAGTCTCTTTAATTTCCATTGCGTATCCATGATGAAAAAGTGAATCTTTGATTGTAGAGAGGATTTGAGTCCTGTGACCTTTAAGTCTTAAGATTCTGATTGAATGGTTTCTGCTTAACCAATATCGTTTGACAAATGCGACGCAGCGGTTGAAAAACGCTTCAGCAATGGGTGGAACTTAGTAGGTCGCGGGTTCAGACATCAGATTTTCTGCCGGAGGTTTCCTCAACGTAATCCTATACGGGGGGGGGGGGGGGGCTTTAGTTTGAAAACAATGCCTATTACGTTGTGCTTGGCCTAGAGGAAATCTCTTGCGGAAAATCTGACGTCTGACCCCGTCCTAAGAGGACGATAGGTGCAGGTCGACGATACTTAATTGCATCATTAGTGTGAAGTAGGACACACGAGATGCTGATCGTGGATCACCTGGCCGTTTCATCTGGTTACACCGATTTGTCAGCTTCCGATGGGTCGATTTTGCCGCTGTCAATCGCGTTTGACGAAATTGCTTTCGATGTCAAACGGGGAAGAAGAAAAAAACCGTTCGTAACTGCCGATCTTTAGAACTCCAATGACTCATAAAAGGGCCAGGATCGACATCGGGGTCCGCCCATCTTTTACGAGGAATCCATATTCAATAAGGCGCGTTGGTTGCTCTCTCCACATTTTTTTTCTTCTTTCTTTTTTCGCCAAGGCTTTTTTCCCTGCGTTTTCCGAAAATTGGTTTCCCAAAACCAGTTTGGTTTTTATGGGTTTCTTTCCCGTCCATTTATCGTCGGCTGCCAACGTTATTAGCCTCGGAGATAACGCGCGGCTCCCATTTAAAAGCGTCTCTCAATTTTCTCTCTTTTGCGCGGGACCACGTTGCGGAATGCGGGCGCCGCGTATCGATCGCGTCCCGGCGACGTCATCGCATTGATTTTCGCGTTTGTTTTGGAACGCGACGCGGGGGGTCTTAAAGAGGAAGCACCCGCCCATGCATTTGGGTTCCGCCATCTTGAGACCTGTGGAAAAATGGGACTAATCAGATTGCAGGAAACCCTGCAGGGGGTTAAGCTAACAATTTGCTCCATGCTATGGAAATTGTCCTTCTCCGGAAAGTTTTCTTCCAGTTTCTTCTTCCGAAACAATGGTTTTATCATTTCCCTAATCTTTGCTCGTTTTTTTTATTCTTGCAGACTTACAAAGTGCTTGTGGATAGTGTCAATTTAAAGGCGCAGCGGCAAAGACCGGTGGAATTAATCGTCGATAAGGATTTAATTTATTTGGATTATGCGGAACTCAAACCTTTTCAGGTAAGGATGACTGGCGTTTTGTATCTTAGCTCGTTAATTGTAATACCCCTTCAGTACCTAATATGTGTTAAGTGAACATGTGTGAACCAAGCTAGGTTTTGTGATGTTCTTTAAAAAAGAGGTCAATATGTCATTTTAGTAGGGCATTCTCTCTTCATGTCCATCGCTCATCTGCAAATCACCATCACACATTATTTTCCTAGCCTCGCCATCAACAGAACAGTCGCTTTCCTGATCTTCATCTTCCCTGCATACCCAACTTCATCTCCCATTCTTTGGTCACTTTCGTTGTTGATCATCCCTATTTTCCTGAACTCCAACTTACATCCATATTGTTCCCAAACTCCATCTCCCATCCTCTTCTTCCTTATTCAACCTTATGATCACCATTTCTTTTAGCTTCATTTCCAACTTAGCATTCTTAACTGCATTTCTACCTTAATTTCCCCCACCCTTTCTCTTAATTATTAGCAATTATTCTCCATCTTCACCCTATTTTATTCCGCCTAATCATCCACTCTTTGTCAGCCCCATCACATATGTATTCTCCCCCTTCCACTTCATCCTCATCGTCGCCTCGACATTTTCCGATACAATCAACCGCTCATTTTGCCTTTTCCCAAATCCCCTTAAGCACACCTCAGTTTTTTTTTCTCCACTTTCTCCCACTCTCCTCTAAATCTCATTTTGCTATCTGCACGACCCTTTTTCCTCTAATCCCTTTGTGCACGAGTTTTCCTCATTCCCACCGTTATGTCCTGAACTCTATCTAGCGACTAAATTCAACCTACTCCCCCATCGCTTTTAGCCTTTTCACTTTCATCCCACTCTCTCTCCCCTTTCTCTACGAATCACCCGGATTTTCCAAACGGTGTTTCGTAACAAGCGTGATTTGATTACAAAAAATGCACCCCCCCCCCCCTTATCAACGGAATGACAGACTGTTCGTTATCTGGCATACTTCCCGCTAATCTCCGCGAATGTAAACAATGGGGGGAACTGACAGCCATTCATGAATTTGCTTACACTCGTCCGATTGTTTATTTGGCTTGGCGATGGGTGGCAAATTTCGAATATATACTGTATTGTAGGTCGTTGAAAATGGGGAGGAGGAGTGGGAGTGAGCGCAACGCACGCCGTTGCATTCACCAGCGGACAGATGGCGCCCTCTGCGGTCCGTCCTGGATTGAACCGAAGGGTAGAGAGGTCAGGGAATGTCGGCAAACGTGCCTGTTCTGGAAAGTTTCGCATCAAGCATGTGTGCACCGTCCTGTAGCGCTGCCAAGTCTTGAGTACGCACATGTGGACGAGAAGGGCACAGGGTCATGACGTCAAAGCCAGATCCATATCCGGGCCGGTTGTGCACGTGTTCGTTTCTTGCTTAAGAGCTAATGGAAAAGCGAATTCGGTTTCACTTTTTTTGTTGTTTTGTTTTTGAATATCGGGCACAGTTGCCATGCTTGGCAGAGGTCAGTGGCACAGTGCCAATGACCAGCCTCCCCGCTATCGATTGCATCCCTCTTCCTCCCTTATCGATTCGTGGCATCCCCAAATATGATCGAGGATCGTAAAACACTGATAACTGTAAATAAATGCACGCCATGTGTATGCGTGTGTACAGCAAATGCCACCACTAGTGGCGCTCTGCCGTGCTGGAGCTCGGAGCTAATTGCACATTGGCACATTCATTGCCTGCCGTCGTGCTGTTTTACGGTCGCACTGATTGTGCAGCAGAATGTCCACCATGGAATTTTGGCTGACAAAAGTGCAAGGGGTTAAAGGGAGGGGTTTGGATTGTTTGTGGACCCCTGATGCAAATGGGAGCCCGGAATTTGTCAACGTGGTCTTAAAGAGATGCCTGGTTGGCATATTTGGAATGTTCTGAATGGTTCCTTCCCAAGTGTTCCAAACCAACCCCTCCAACTTATTGGGAATGCATGACAGCGTTATGTTGAGATGAATTTGAAACATGAGTAGTTTACAATGTTTAGTGTTGTGTATGATGTTGGACAATGTTGAGTATGGTTGGGTAGTTTCTTGCTTCACAGTACTAGGCACCATCGTGCAAAATGTTGCCTCGCTGAATCACTTAGGGGTCTTGATTGATGTCATTGATGTTTGGAATCTTTAGACCGCCATTTTGATCTAACTTGGCGTCGTTTCCAAAATGCACTTAATTGTATCCAAGTGACGCAATTGCACGTTGTCCTCCTTCTTGATGGAATACGAAATAAAAAAATGTCTTCTCGACTTCGGGAACACAAGCCCGACAGCTGTTGTACGTGTATGTCGCGATTTCTTCCTGCATAGATTTTGCATGGAATCCATTAAGACCGTTTTTACCTTCCAAATTGATGTTGTGTCGGCGGCTGTGGTTACCTGTTACCAAGTGACTCGGAGCGTCGCGCATCCTCATTGGTTCCCAATGACCACGTGGGGGTGTTTTACACGCGAAGGAGTTAGTCTAAGTCGCGCATGGTCGAACAAGTGCTTCCAAAGGGTTAAATTAAGGTCGCGATGGAAGGGCGTAATTGAGCCGATGATTTCCCAGAATGTTTCAAATGCCGAGCGGAAGTCGGTTGCCATGACACCATGCTCATTACCGGAACCCTGGTGAATAAGGAGTCGGGACAGAAACCCTTGATGGCCACACGCACAAAAAAAGCCCTTCGCAACTGCGCTCGTTTTGGAACCATCTTTGACGATGTATGTGTTGCACCAGGAGTCGGCAACATTGGAAACATGTCTGGAGTCTTATCACATGACTTCTGTTACAAGTTGTGCTGAATTGAAATTTGGCAAACAGGCAATGCAAATGGACAATCAGGACGAGAAGACTACCAGTCCAAAGTGACAAGAAGAACTAGGATGCCATCACCAGATACTGCTGGATGAAATCACTGCACTTTCTCACGCTGAGGGTAGATGCTACAGAGATGCCACAGAAGCAATATATGTCCTGATAAAATGTTAAAACTCCCCAGCGTTCACATTTCATCAAGGTTGCCTTTTAAACCTCAGGGTTTTTGACTTCGTAAGCTATAACATTTTGCGAAGTTGGTATCGATTGAATGCAGGTGCTTGCCTTGACCTCGGGGTCTTTCAGCCCCTGCACGACCAATGATTTCTTTGAATTGCTGCCCCTGAGGGTGGAAGGTTATCTCGTTGCTCGTCTGGGGCTTTCACCCGGACTTTGGACTCTGTAAGCCAGTGGTATTCTTTGGAATTTCGGATTCATCGCTGGTTCTCGGACAACGCAGGAGGCCATCAAGGTGACCCAATGCCTGGAAGGACCCCTGGCGGGAAGTTGGCGTCCTGCCCACCCCTCTTTTATGGTGGCTCGCACTAACTTCCTTATTGTACTGCTCGTTTGCCTGGCAAAGAGACATTGAACATTCTATGGCCACGTGACGATGGTACGCTCGCTACCTATATGTTGCACGCAAACTTGTTCTGAATTACTGCACCCACTGTTTAGCATCGTTGTACTAAACGCCGAATAGGTTTAACTGAGGCTATCAAACGAAGCCATGGTAAACACGCGTTCATTAAAAACGCCTGCGTGCTTTATTAAAAAATCTAACAATGGCACTTGTGAAACCTGTGTTGTTTATCTGACTATTGTGATTTGCAAACAAGTTTTCCGAACATGGCACATGGAGGCGCTTCCTTCGACTGGCTTTTTTTTTGTATGCACTTCAGCCAAACTGTCTATATTTCTTTAAAAGTGTGAACGACCCCAAGTTTTGCCGAGGAAGACGGCGTTTTTCTTCCCCCAAAAACAATTTTCAAAAATGTGACTTAAAAACGCTTTTGTTGAAAAAAATTATCCCTCGTTTTTACATCGTCAGGAATGCTTTAACGAAGGTAAATGCAATGAAAATGCTCAAACTGGTATTTGCAATAAACTGCGAAAATATACTGCGGTAGTCAAAACTTCATTTTTTTGGTAGTAAAAACTGCATATTGCGCAAACTTATCCATCATGTCAATGCAACGTGTAGAATTTATCTCGACACAGGCCCATGTTTGGGATCGAATCACGTGTTGTCGCCTGTGACGGAATCTGTATACGATTGTGGGCTTTAAATCGGGTAAACATTCTAGAAAATGCTTGAGATCAGCACTTTGGTGAAGATGCAATCTCGTTTTATCCCCGTCTTATAGGTAGTAGTTGGCAAAGCCCGCATCAACAAGATCAATAAACTTGGAAAGAGGCCCTGAAAAGCTCAACAATCGTAAACACGAGCTATATCACCTTTGGGCTCGGGGTCATGCTTTGTGCCGTGTGCATATGGCACATTCTCCAAACTGCCATTTGGCCGTGCGGTTAATCGGTGGGGAAATGTCAGCGCAACATGCCACCCTTCGTAATTGGTCGCCGTCGACAATAAACGGCGCACATTGCGGAGATGGCTTTTTGCAGTAATTTCGCCAGGCAATTTTTGGAATGATTTCCAGAAAAATAGCTCGTCACTTTATTCGTCAGCTATTTTCTTCAAGGTATTCAAGAAGAAACCGTTTAATGGTTGTATAGTTTCAGGACATGGAAATATTAAATATGCATGTTGATGCCACCTCTATACATGCTGTATAATCTCCTGCAGTGGCTTCACTTTTAAAATACGTATGTGTTGATACATGGGGATGTAACGAGCTGTGCCAACATGTTTTGTGCGCATGTTTGAGCAACCTGCCAACCTCTCGTATGTGTTTTAAAACTGAACTGAACTGAAATGTAGCTTATCCTTTGAGACGGATCCTCCGATTGGAGGCGCTACCGTAGTTCGGGTACA